>JAMKCH010010204.1:0-27541 GCA_023653785.1 Ophioderma brevispina | reverse complement strand
CAAATTAAGGGTTTTATTGGATAAAACATCAATACAATCCTGTTCATCATTATTTCCACGGGGATGGTTGATTAAATCATAGCCTGGTGGGGTACATTCACCTATGACAACTGGTGTATTCTGGGCAAGCCAGGTTTCATTTATAAACATGATATCAATATTATGCTCAATAACATGGTCCAACAATGTGACTGTTTCATTGGTTATGGAACGAGCATTCTAAGTGTGAACATCCAAATTAGCATACGGTTGGCTTTAGGAACCGGACTCAAATGACTAAAATTATTATATTTTTTTATTTAAGATGACAAAAATTGTCGGCGCGTATCTCGACACATATTTATAGACGAGGTAGTTGGAAAACCTAACTGGTTGATGTTATAAAATGTGACTTTATAAATATATAAATTAAAATGCCAAAATAGCAGAATTGGTTGGCAAATCGAGAGCCAAGCAGTAGAAAAATACTCCAGAAATGCTGTAACGGGGCCGCGACGTGAACGGTTTTGCAATAGAGTGAACAAGAGTGAAAAAAAAAACATGAAAGAGATGATTGAAAAGTGGTAGAAAAACAACCCAAACAACCCATAGACCCCAAATGTTAGGAAATTGTTATAATGTTAGGCGAACATTTGTATGATGTTAAGCAAACATTTGTTACGCGTACATGTATGCGTGATGGCTAAACCGCAGGAACACTATACTAAAACATAACAACAACAAAAACAATAATAACATCTTAGTTACACAGCAAATAATATATTTGAAGATTTTCTTAACTAAACAAAAGAGAAATATTAAAACCGAAGCTTTATTTATTTAAAATGACTTTTCAAAGTTAGTAAGTGTCCGTGGCTTGGTGGGTACTGCATTCGGCTCTCACCCACAACAAGGAAAAGGTCCGATTCCCAACAAGGTAAATGATAAATTTACTCATGAACAACTTGTATAAAAATATTCGTTGAGGAAATATACAACAGATTCTGAGTAACACCGAACAAGATAAATGTTTTTCAAATATCTTGTTAACATTTGAATAGGAAGTTTTGCAAACAAGTTTTCATAACCAAGTCAGTACCATAGATTTTGATGTTTTTTAAACATATTTAACAAACATTTTCATGACATTTTCGAAATAAATTTAGAACATTCACAAAACATAGTTTTGAACATCTATTGATCGCTGACATTTTGGGAAAGAAATTGAATGACATTTTATTCATTTTGAAGAAAGAGTAAAATCTTTACGATTGAAAAACCCAATAAACGTTAATTTATTAGTATTTATTGTAGACAAAGTTTTTACTTCGCCAATGTATGTAGTCAATATTAACAATATTTCTTTTGATCCCATGGCTTATTCTATGTAAGATACGGTATGTATGATTTTTTCTTGGTCCCTTAAAGGTAGCGAAGAATTGTTAATTACTTTTCAACGTTTTGTCAGTTTTAGCTACCTGCATTTCATCTTTATGAATACACAACTGATGATTTTTCCTATTGCTCGTAGTAGTAAACTTCTTGTCACAATACAAACACGGGAACGGCCTTTCCTTCGTATGAGTTCTCTCGTGGGTTGTCCTATTCCCCGAGGTAATGAACGACTTCTCGCAATACCTACACGGGTAAGGCCTTTCTTTGGTGTGCGTGCGTTCATGGATTTTCATGTCGCTGGACGATACATATCCTTTTCCGCAGAAAGAACACTTGTATGGTTTAATGCCTAGATGTACGTACTCGTGGCTCTTCCGGGTATCTTTGCGAGCAAAAGCCTTTGGACATATTCTATAAACAAATAAACAAGGAAAATAAAATATATTATTATATATTAATCGTGAGAAATTTGTGGTTTTCAAACATGTCATGATCGCTTCGTCCGTGTCATAAAAAGTATAGACCTTCCAGGAATAGATGTCTTTACTCGGAGTTTCATGCCAGAAGGCAGTCTACAACAAACCTGTCAAAACCTGCCAAAAATCAGGTACCTGGTCACCATGAATGGGGCAATGACGTCACTGCTACCAGGTAGCAATCAATAACAATGAAGAATATGGATTCTCATGCAGTTTCCGCACAATATGTATGCAATATTGGGTCATTTTAGTATGTTTGAATAAATTTTCTGCAGGATTAACCCATTAAAGAGAGAGTGTAACATGAAAGTTTGTTTCCATGGACGAAAACCGAAGACTTGTTCATTGAACGCATTAACCCAGTTTCATTTAAAAGGGACAGGCAGCGATTAGCTAATCAAGAGCATCGAAAATATTATAAAAATTCATGTAATGTAATGGTATCTTTGTTACAAGCATGGGTGTGCTAGCATAGCCTGCAAATGATTGCCTCAAAATCCATGTATTATAGGCCCGGGACCTTAGAAGTCTTATTACCACGAAAGGCACATGGAACAGCTGACAATGTGGGCTGAAAGGGTCTTCTACCCACATCATAAAATACATTGTTGCCGGTGTAAAGAAACTGAGTGTCCCCCATGAGAGAGTGTCCTAGCTACCATAGCACAATGTACGGAATAAACCGTGACCTTGTAGACGAGGCCATTTGGGTGCAATGCTGAAACAAATGATGCATACAGCATGGAGAACACAATAGACACGATGGGTGGTAGGACACTCAGTCACACGGACACTGTATTATATGGCCGTGGATTTCCCGAGATAACAAAGGTGAAGTGTATACCATAACTTACAATAGTCGAATCAGCACTACATCAGCATGCAGTGAAAATATGTTATTGGACCCAATAATCCTCTTTTTGGTACTTTTGAAGTAATCAAATACTTCAAGTTCAATACGGCTGCCTAAAGAATCATTTTAGACTGAGTTCGATAACAGCAAATATAGGAGTTGAATTGAAAATATAATATAAAATACATATGTAGGTTTTTGTTATTGGCCACTATAAATACATTTTACACTTTCAAATATCCGTCAGAAGTTGTCAGCCAATATGACAGCCAAAAAATTGAAAATTAAAAAAAAACATGATACAAATTAACCATTATCAGCCACCATCACAATCAATGTGTTAATCACAAAAATATAAATCATCTCTGATAATAACCAACTCATAAGGGACATTCTGATTTTTAAAAAAAAATTGCGAATGAGTATCAATCCAAGTAGAAACTAATATCGTTAAAAAGTGAACAAGTACCAATTTTTTTGGTAGCAGTTGCAGACCTACCTGCATGAATATATTCTTTCACCTTTGTGCATTATTCTTGCTAAATTTTGTGGATCTTTTGCAGACAAGGAGAGCACTAGATTGCAGACCAGTCTTTTCAACTTTGTGTATCCTTTTAACATTTTTCGGATTTTGGAAAAGAAGAAAAGAATAAATTGTAGACCTACCTACACGGATATGGTCTTTCATCTTTATGCATCCTTTCATGGTCTTGCCGATGAGAAGACTGTGAGAAGCAGCGTTCACAATAATGACAACGGTACGGCTTCTCACCGCGATGTGTCATATCGTGTATTTTCAAGTCATGCTTTCTCAAAAAGGTTTTCTGACAAATTTCGCACTTAAACTTCCTGTCGCCGATATGGATGAGCTCATGTATCCTCATGTTACCTTTCTGCGAAAATTTCTTCTTGCAGAAACTGCACTTGTACGGTTTTTCACCCGTGTGAGTCATGTAATGTCTGGCGATGGCCGAGCTATGGGCGAATGTCTTATCACAGATATCACAGGTGAGGTTTGTTTGGAATTGAGCCATACCATCTAAATGTTTCTTTTCGTGATGCTTCAGCCTAAAAGAACGCGCAAATGCCTTCTTGCAGAACTTGCATTTAAGAGATTTGATGACTTCAGAGTGTGTTGCCTGATGTGTCTTTCTGTTGCTGTCCTGGGTGAAGGTTTTATCACAATAGTTGCATTTGTACGGACGACGACCCGTGTGGATTATCTCGTGGAGTTTTCTACTCGCAGCTCTCGGAAAGACCTTTTTACAGTACAAACAAATATTGTAAGGATTTTCGGCGTCTTTTTTCTTTGCTTTGGCGGAAAAGGTTACTTTGATGTCTTTGCTAAGCTTGTCGCGGTAGGAACGGAAACGTTTTGGTTTCGAAGTAGGTTTCTTTTGGTCCTCACTTTTCTTTGCTTGGGATGGGTTTAATGAAACATCCATAAAATCGTCATAGTTATAGCCCATCCAGCCACCATTTCCTTTGCTTGTTTTCTTTGACTTGTTTTGTTTTGATGATTCTCCAGATATTTCAGATTTCATCAGCGATTTCAGAGGTAATTTGGGGGTACCAAAAATGGTCTGAGACATCAGTGTGAGTACCTTATTATTAATGTCATTGTCGTGACGCGGTGACCCCAACTTGATTTTACGCTTGCCGTAAAAATACGGAATGTATCGTAATTCGTGGTGCTTGAGGTGTGACCGATACCGAGGCCAGTCCTGATAAAATCGCCGCTTGCAGTACTTGCAGGTATGTTGTAGGACTAGCATTGGTTGGCCGAGATGGTTCGAGCGGTGTGATTTCAGGTGGCCTGCTTTTGTCATGGTAGTCTGTTGGAGAAAAGAGAAATAGAGAGTGGATATATAAATATGCAACTTTTATTGATATGGCGCTCGAACTCTAGTCTGCTACCTGGACCGCCAAAGCAGCCAACCTGAACCAGAAACATAATTCTACCTGTATTTTCTAGTTAAAAAGGTCCAGCCGTAGCCCCATTGGACGCGTTGCATCTGACCTTGCGAAAGAGTCTGCACAAAATGTCTTGGTTGTTACTACACAATATTGACCTGCTGAGTCCAAAACGTGATGACGCAACTCTGTCATCCTTGAACATTTGAGGGGGTAAAATTTGTATGTTTCATAGAGGGTTAAAAGGTGTATATCTAGGACAATTACTTTGAACACAGTAGGCTTCAAATGATTTAAGGTCATCCTGGGGTAAAAATGTTAGAATGCACAGATTCTTCTCAAAACGGGCTCAAATTTTTCATGCTGTTGCATGTTGCAGAGTAATGTCAAATAAATCATGCATTTTGTTTGACTTTTGAAGTGTAATTAAGGGGGAAATATTGATAGAGCCCACAGTGTCTATGGAAGAACAGCAATGCAGCTTCAGCTAATTTACATAAATAAATATTTCCTGTGGTAACATTACCGCACAAACAATTTGAAACCAATTTTAAACAAATCGGATCATTAGAAATATTTACCCCATACTGATATTGAACAGTTTTCGGCATGTCGTGCAAACAAAAAGGTTGTAGATATGGCAAACTATATTTTTAAAACCTTAAAGGTGCAACGAGAGATTTCAAATAACAGGTGTCCCGAAAAAAATGAAATTCTGATTTTGGCACTGGTCTAAAGCTTTATATCAAAAATATCACCATCTGTAAGGATTAAGCTGAGAACTGCTTCTTTGGTACAAAAATTGTGAAATTTCTAATTTTGTATAGGAGCAAATACGAAATTCAGCCTATGTTTTCTATTGAAATATAAGCTTATAAAAATCACCTTTTATTTCACTTTTAAAACATTTCTGTACCAAAATACAAGGTAAGAAATCCTTTGAGTGCCTAATCTATATGAAATCACTACATATGGCACCTTACATGGATGTCTCAAAATCTCTCGTTGCACCTTTAAGACCGGATAAATATGTTTATACATCTTCCAACCCAATATGACATGTTTACAAATTTTCCCTTTCTCAAAATGCTCAAGGAAAACAAGGATGCCGAAGTTGAAATCATCGGGATTTGGAATTAACAGGTCAATGTTGCCTAGAAACCATCAACACATATTGTGCAGACTCGTTAGCAAGGTCATATAGACCTACCCAGGATTAAAAAAAAATAAACAATATGACAGATCAAAAACAAAATTGCCGCATTAACTTCAAGACTTATTCTGCAGTATATCGCTGATATTTGACCAGTGTTACTAATAAGATATTATTCCACTTTATGACCTATGACCAGTGCTTGAAATATAATGTTCTTCCCTGGGCTCTATCGACGTGTAGCATTTCCACAGAGCTCGCCAATGACATGTGAATAGAATGGTAATTCAATTCGTTCTATAATCGAATCAAATATTCAATAATTAATCAATGTTCTCATGTACTACATTATTATCGCTCTATCAAAACAAAGCCAAGATAACGTCGCATTAAAGGTGACAATAACCCCTACAGGAAGCTAATGACTTGACCTTCAAGTTGCAGGACAATTGATTCTCAGAACTGCACACAGTGCCATTTGCCTTTCACACTGAGGTACTGACGATAGAGTTGAGTTATAATGGTAGCTAATGGGGGGAGTTGTGGAAGTTCATACGAGCGGAAGAGTTTCCATTAGGAGACAATAGTAGCATTCTATCCATAAATGCCATTTTTTGCCACTTTTT
The DNA here is from genome assembly GCA_023653785.1 of Ophioderma brevispina. Lineage (NCBI taxonomy): Eukaryota > Metazoa > Echinodermata > Ophiuroidea > Amphilepidida > Ophiodermatidae > Ophioderma > Ophioderma brevispina. The sequence goes on along the minus strand of JAMKCH010010204.1, from coordinate 21,142 downwards.
TTTCAAAAAAGCACATGTGGTGGACCAATGCTTGTATCTGTGTATGGCGGTTTGTTTATAGGGTGAATTGCTCTTAAAATCTACAATACAAATTACCGACTACCTCCTTTTTTGCGGTAATCGTCAGGTGCTAGTCTTTTCCTCTGGGACGTAAGGGATATATTGTATGCAGAGTGAACATACGTCCCCCATACGTCCTGACATACCTTTATTTTTCTAACCTTCATCTTCAATATTGTTCTCTGTATGCCATTAATACATTTGCAGTAACTCCCTCCTTTGTAAAAGAAACCTAATGATAGCTATAATCTGGGCTACTAATGCACTCAGCCAACAGCCACTAGATAGCACTATGAATACTATGAACGCGAAGATTTAAAAGTTAGAAGCGTAAACCCATAGAGCTTCCAGCAAAACAATACCAGACTATACAGTAAGCGTAAAGTAACTTGTAACTGTTGATACGGCTAATTAATATTGAGTGTATCATTTAAACTATAGCTGATTATGATATGCCATTCTGTTGTAAACAGTATCTGAAATCACTAACCTTTAATTGTGCACGTGGAACTTTAAAAACTTCCTTTCCTTTATTAATTAGCTATAATTACAGGTATCTACAGGTCGCCTTTGCTGGGTAGCTCTGGGTCCGGACTACAAGCTACTACGTGAATTTTCAGCGCAGATAATTAGAAGAAGTTGTTACTGCAGTATACTTTGACTACTTCTACATAGAACCATATACCAAACTTGACCCACCTTTCCGGTTGAGTTGAGGTCAACGTTCAGTCAGCATTGTTTTGTAAACAAACACCACAGCACAGCACAGTTGCTGCAAACTGAGAGTACATTAACTAAAGCAAAAATCTGTATTTTTTTCCAAATTTTAAATGTCTATGGCCACTGTGTCTGATCTCTAGTTGCTAGTGGTGATCGAGTCATATCAACAATTAATGTAACGAAATTAAAGCTCATAGCCTTAAAACTGCCATCTGTGCATCTTTACTGACGTAATAAATGTGTGGATCAGTGGATCACGACATTTTTCTAAAAAATGAAGGTTTTCGGGTGAAAATTTTAAAATTTTCTCCAAAAATGGGAGTCTTTGGGTGACAGTGGTAAAATTTTCACAAAATATGGGGTCTTTGGGTGACATTTAAAAAAAATATGGGGTCTTTGGGTGACAACGATGCTGAAGAGAAGGGGGTCTTAACAGCCTTACATACGCGTGGCTTCCAAGATGGGAGTGCCCCCCCCCCACGGGTAGAACATTTACTGATATAAGACATGCCCGCTATATAGTTTGAAAGACATGCGAGAAAGACGTAGATGTATACTAGTTGAGAGGAGCAACATCTCAACATTTTAAACAACATCTCAACATTTTAAAAAAAAATGTCTAATGATCTGTTGATCATGGTAATTCGATATGATTTCTTCTGGTATAATTTTATTGATAAACTAAGTTGCGAAAAACAGCGTTTCTCTACATGCGACAAACCATGTTTATCGATAAACTAGCGGTTTATTAAAGCGATAAAAGCTGGTAAACACAATATCGACTGATATCGACTAGCTTCGACTGAGTAAAATGAATCGCATTATTTACGAAACAGTCACATCGCCCTCTATTTTACGTGTAGGCCAAGCTGCCCAGGTACATGTAAAGGAATAAACACCGGGGATAGGTTAACCCATAGAATATAAAGTACACACTTGTTGACCCAGGGCCAGGGTCTGCCCCTTCGCTACCATTGCTAATATTTTACCAGATGCTTCAATACAGAGCTGATGAATCCGAAACTATCAGGGCAGGTGGTACCATGTCTAGGCAGCTGAAATACTGAAAAGCATTTCAGGGCAATGTTCGCAATATTCTAATAACTATTGTGTCTGATGTTGCCTCCTGGCTTTGCTTTCGAAAGAAACCTAGGCCTCAGTTTGATAATGGCATATACGAAGGAACACCCTGCAGAGATTTCCATCATAGTTTCTGTATTTGTATTTGTTATTTTTGTTTGGCCTATTGGTAAGTCTGCCGATTACGTTGTTTGCATGACGATAACATTTCTTAATTGCCCTTAGTGTTTGCCTACCTCTACGAAACATCAATACACATTTTTAGGCACCCTTTAAACCGACTATGAGTTGAAGAGGTCATCATGATGGAATTCTGTATGGTTTTGCACCCGTGGGGGGGGGGGGCTTTTTGTTGTATGGTACAACGTGTCTTGGAGAAGCTTCTCGGGTACCATCAAGTACAACTGTGAAAACAAACAAACCGACACCGCGGAGGTCAATCCCAACTGTCTCGTACCTGCTTTAATTTAGGGTAACAAATTTAATCTGAAAAAATATCATTCAAAAGAACATGCAAAAACATGAATAATTCGTCGTACAGTTAATTATCGACCCCCTAAGCACTAAAGGAAGTCAGCTTCAGAATTATTCAAAACCCAAGAACTCTAGTATAATGCATTTTTTGCTGATATCTATGCACATACCTTCATGTACGTAAAACAATTATTAGTATATAACATTAAAAATAATTACCCTTTATGTCTGAAAACAACCTTCATATGGGAACTTGCTAAACCGTTACTGAGTAGCGTCACAGACCGATAGCCCCTTAAAAGGCAGGGCTTGAAGAATGTGGGAAACATGGGGTAAAAGTGTTAACTACTTACGCCGCAGGCCTATAAAGTCCCTCCTTTAGCTAACGGTTTTGCGCCGCAGCCTATAAATTTACTAATTTTATATGAATATTTTATTGAGCTTTTATGCATCATTTTTTTATTTGATTTACTACAATTTTGTTACTAAGCTAATATTTTTGTTTTATATAACGCGCTAGCGCCGCAGCCGATTGCCCCTTAAAGAGGGCAGGGCTTGAAGAAGGAGGGAATATGGGGTAAGTGTTAACAAGCTTGCGCCGCAGGCCTCTAAAGTCGCTTGGTAGCTGTTTTGCGCCGCATGCCTATAAAGATCGCTTAGCCAACTTTTTGGCCGCGGCCTATAAGTCGCTTAGCTACTTGTTTTGTTGCCGCAGGCCTAGACATTTAATTACTCTGGCGTAATTCTCTTTTCTGTTTCTACTCTCTACGGAATAAACTCAATACTATTACGGTTTATTCCGTTATAGGATGACCTTGAAATGTGAGTAATCCCTTTTCTTTCTTCTGCTCTTCTTATACGGAATAAACCTCAATACTAGATTTCAGTTTATTCCGTAAAGCCCTTGAAATGTGAGGACATTTAAAATCTGTATAGGGGTTTCTAAATGTATACAGATATCATCTAATAAGTAAAAAAATTGATGACACAAAAGTGTCCTCACATTTCCAAGATTTCTTTTAATAGATAGCAATTTCCATAAAAATGTCCCCTCTAATTATATAGATGTTAACTTACATACATACATACATACATACATACAATACATACTACATACATACTACATACATACATACATCTATACATACATACATCCATACATACATACATAATACATCATACATACATCCATCCATACATACATACCTCATGCATACATACACCCATACATACTACTCTACACATACTACATACACACGCAACAGGGGCGGATTTAGAGGGGAGCAATTTCAATAAAATGTCCTCTAATATATCGGAGGTAACTACATACATACATACATACTACTACATACATACATACCTACATACCTACATACATCTATACATACATACATACAATACAATCCATACTGCAATACATACATACATACATGCATGCATACACACACCATACATACATCTATACCTACAACATACACACACAGGCGGATTTAGAGGGGGAGCGCCCCGGCCGCGCCCCCTCTATTTTTGGCATATCACAGGGCGGCCGGGGCCGTATGGAGCGCGGGCGCACTTTAAGATAAAAATTACCTCTTGACGCCAGGGCCCCTTTAGATCTCGATATAATGAGGTACAGGGCGTCGGCGCCGTGTAGATCTAGATTTTGGCGCCCAGTGGGAACGCATTAACGCCCCCGCCCTCCCCGCTTTCATAATTTTGAACTGACTGTGAAAAAGAATGGTCTGTCGGCGAGCGGAGCGACCCGGAAAATTGGCGCCCCCTCTATTGAGAAATCCCTGGATCCGCCCCTGACCATACATACATACATAATCCATACATCTATACCATACACACCTACATACAACATCATACATACATGCATGCATTTGTTTTACAAAACACATCCTTGATGCATACTCTAACTTAGAGGTGGTCACAGTTTTGTTGTCTGCATCAGACCTTTTTGTTTTTTTAGCCTTCTCATCATTTCTTCTGATGATCTCATCTAGTGGTCTTCTATTCACTGTGTTTGTTGTAGCGGAGGCCAAGGTGGTACGAAAATAGAGCATAATCGTGCTTCGCTGGGGCTACTGTTGTGGGCTGTATGAGGAGTTGGTTCTGTAGCTCGCGAACAAATTTCCAGAGTTCTTGACGCCAAGGCTGGATCTTTGAGCCATTTTTTTCCATCGTATGACCAAGAAGAGAGGTCCTCATACGGATCAAAACAGGCAACGAAGGCAAAGCCATGATCGCGAGGCACCACTGATAAACGTTGGTACAAACGACGTCCGTAAACTGTCCATACTACGTTTGTTTCAACTTTCTGCACGAGTACTACGGCGAGACGACGCTCGTTATCGACAAATCCGGTCTAGCTGGTTCTTGAAAGTTCCATTCACAGCATCAATCGTCGCCAATTAATATTCGGGGTTTTATAAACGGACTCTTGAGACTTTCTTTGTGAACACAGTAAATGATCGGTTTATTTCCATTTAGCTGATTAGGAAAGAAGTGCCGAGTCTTTTGAGTGCTTAGTTGATTTACTTCCTGTTCAGCTAAGCTTGTCCTAGGAGTTCTCTGTGCTGTGCATATCGTGCAAATGTGCTCAAAATAAATACAAAGGTGCATAGTACAAAGCAGTCTCCACTGCGACCTCAAGAGATTGGTGGTTGGTGGTTTTTGTGCCAATCCCTTAGAAACTGGTAGTGCCAGGGACTGAATTGTCCTAGTTTGACTGCTACTGCTGAGTGGCTGGGCTGTTGTTGGAGCCTATTGTCCTACCGGGATGATCTCACAAAGAATGAATACTATAGAAGTTACACTCTGATTGAAGGTCCTGGTAATCATGATGTTAGTGTTTCTCCCTTGTCGACAGTTGGAAGAACCGTAGATGGAACTGGTATATTTACTAGACCATGGTCACAAATCTTGAAAAACATAGTAACTCTGGTTAATTAACCTTCTGGTTTGCTAGGAATCCCATTCAAGGGCGTTGCGCATCTGCTGGGTGACGCTACAGTTCTTTCGTAGTTGTTCACCACGAACGAGCAGCTGAACGCTGCACTCCTCCTATCCTGATTCCTTTGCTCCTGTTACATATGAATTCCAAGGCCGAGGCATATTCCAAACTTTGGTCGGACTAATGCTTGATAGGCTTTTGATTTGCATTTTACTGAAGGTCGGATGATAGGTTTCTTTCTGGGATCCCTCGGTGCTACTGCACTTGATGTAATATTTTCGAACGTGTTCTTCCATCAAGCTGTTGATTTATGGTGATACCAAGGTATTTGTGCTTAGGTGACTTTTCAATGCAGTGAACCATCAACAACCTCCTAGGTGTGTTTAAAGGTTTGGTTTTGCGGGTGCTGGTGAGAAGCCTCGCACTTATCTGCATTAACACACATTTGGCATTGGTCCGACCCCTGGAAAGACTATGTTCAATCCTCTTTGTAGAATAGCCTGGCATTGGTACATTTAATCTCTCAACAGGATACGGCGTCGGCAAGAGACGGAGGGTAGGTTTAATATCCGAAACTATTCATTTTTATAGACCCAGAAACAATGTTGGGGGGCCGAGGACTGAGCCTGGTGGGTACTCCGGAATGTAATTGCGAACATTTGGAGTGTCGTACCGTTGACTGTGACGCTTGCTCTTCGTCCCTCGAGGAAATCTTGAATCCAGTTTACGGTCTTTCCCTTGATGCCCATAGCTCTTTAAGTTTGGTACAAGGCGACAAGATGTGGTTACCTTGTCGACTGGCCTTGTTGCTAAATCAAGTAGCAAACTCCGTCTGTCCCTCCCCGGTTCAGACTTTCCGACCAATCCTGCGTCGCCTGTATCATCCTGGGTCTCACATGACATCTTCTAGCGAAAACCATGTTTGCGCATCGATTGAGATATTATTCCTGGCCCATATGTGTTTTTGCACATGGGATAAGACACCATGCCTCCTGATTTTACAATTTGCCAGTAGTACTAACTGGCGGTGTGTGAGGTTGCCGGTCCGATAAGCGTATGTAGTGCTACCACGTGGTACGTTTAGGATACTACATCAGTAAATCCCCTGGCACCCCTTTTCCCTCTCCTCATTTGCCAAAGGTCTGTTACCAACAAAAGTAGGACAATTGCGAGAAAAGTATTAAGCCTTAATACGTGGGAACCAACCAACCAATTAAATCTCGAGTACCTAGGCCTAGCTATTCCCCGTATACATTTGGCGTTATATTCCTTGGAATCCTCAGCAGGGAGAATGCTGGACTTTCCCTCTCTGAAAATGAAAGAAGTTTTCTATGAACGAAATTACTGGAAAATGATAACAACAGTTTGAATGATCTTTTTATCAGTCTATGTACAGATCTAATAGGAGCAATGCACAAGGATACTTTCTGGCTGGACGAATCATGCATTGGTTCCCAGTAAGTAGAAAAAAAAAACAGATATAACTAAGAAACTGACTAATTAAAATGATATTGTTTATTGATAATTAACAAACAGAACATTTAAACAATACAGAAACAAAAATAATAAATTCAGCGCAAAACAAGATTAAAATGAAAGAAATGTACATTACAAGCAACCAACTCAAATGCACTTGTTAAAAACACTAGAGGGAGAGATTTATTAAAGTACTTTTAACATTTCTATTTGTTCGTGTACCACAACTTTTTTTCGAGGTTGGAGCTTCTTTGTTTGCCAGTAACATTGGTACAGGTCACTTTATTGGACTGGCTGGTACTGGAGCAGCCTCCGGCATAGCTGTGGCAGCTTATGAAGTCATGGTAAGTCAATCGAAAAGGGTATGGATGTTACATTAATATATAATTGGGCTTATCATTTGGCCGTATAAAATTAGTGATGTAATGGGATTAATAACCAGAGTGATGTGCCCAAACAATCCACATGACTTACTGTATTTTACGCAACGCAACGAAACGAAACAGGCTCAGAGCACCCATTGGATTACACGCTTTATTCCGTCATAGTCATAGGCGTACCCAGGATTTTTTCACCCGGGGGCGCCATGATTTTAGGCTGACACCCCCCCCCAAAAAAAATCGGTACAGATCGGGGGGGGGGGGGGTTGTCGCGGCAGGCTCTCTTGCAGAATCCAGGGGCGTCGTTCGGGCTTCTTTCTAGGGTTTTTAAAACACATGATGCGGCGTTATTTTTAATGACATTAATAATATACTTATTTTGTTCACAAATTGTAAAAAGTTAATATTTCCAAGACAGTTGCCCTGATGCAAACGTGCCTTTATCCTTGAGACCCTACCTGATAAATGGCGAACCCCGACCAATATTAGTTTAAAAGTACAGATATGGCCGTAGCGTAGCGGCACGAAGCGTGTACAACTATTGTATTATTCCTTTTCCAAGATTTTCTTTCATGCAAAGTTGATTTGGAAGTGGTTCACAACATAAACCTTATAGGTATGAGCAGCGTTCTTAAAATCAGGATAATGAGGCATTTTCTCCTGTCCGGGCCTCTGGGAGACCTAAAATTAAGAAATAAAGGGTTTGCATGTGTAATTTATGGGTGAATAATGTGTCCGAGGTCAGAAAAACTAAATAATGGGCGAGGCGCAGCCGAGCCGATTATTTGAAAGTTTTTCTGGCCGAGGATGCATTATGAGTCCATAAATGACATTGCAAACCCTTTATTTCTATTCTATTACCTAAAACAGCTTCATTTAATAAGAAAATGCATTGGCGACCCATTATTGCAAAATAATGGGCAGTAAACTGTCCAATCAGAATGCTGCATTTTTAATAATGGGCAGCAGAGGTAATAGAATAGTAGATTTTATCCAGGTTGACTTTTGGGCTATATCTTGTTGGGTTTCATGACATTTGTTCTCGCGCTTCGCTGCCTTCGCGGGTATTTTTCTGGAACCAGGGCCCTGAATTTTCATTTATCCCGGCCCCCGGACCAACTCTTGGCGGCCTTGTTTTTTTCTTTTGTTTTGTTTTATGTTTTTTTTAATGAAAGTTATGGAAGTGTTAGTTTCATGGGCGGGTGCGGGAGGGGTGTAAGCTTGCGATATTGTCTTTCCGATATTTACTCATCACAGGCTGATGGGGATAATGAACCTGTAAATGGTTTATATAGCAAATAATATTGCTTCCAGGTATGAATAACAGCCGTAAAATCTTAAACGATGGGTAATTAAGGTTTTTTTTAAAAATGAATTAGTAGTTGGGTCATTTGGGGCAATTCCGTGACCGTGGATAGCAGAGCATCATTTCTCAGTGGATTTGTCTTCTATGAAGGTTAATGAACAAATTTAGCGGGGGTGCCCGTCGAGAAAGTGTGGGCGGAATCCAGGAGGGGACAAATTCATAATACAGGTGTCAAAAATCAAAAATGCTTGGATTGTTGTAAACAGGTAACTAAAGTGTTCTTCTTGTTACAAGGATGAAAAAGGTATAGTTTGTACTACCTACAAAGGTATGGTTACCGAGTTATAAGACAAAATTTGTCAAAGGTCATCACCAAAGGCTAAATCCTTAATATTGCACCGATTTATTTTAAAAAAATGGTTAACCTTTCCACAGGGATTGCAACAAAAGTACTTGACACTCTCATTTGTATTTGTTTATCGAGATAAATGACAAACAAGGTCAACCCCGTTGACCTCTATTGATCTCCGAATTTAAAAATATGTTAGACGGTTCACAATGTTTTTGTTGTAGTCTCTGAGGAAAGATGAACAATTTGAACCCATTTTTGAAGAAATCGGAGCAATATTTAAGATTTAACCTTTCGTGATCATCTCCATAACCATAAGTTGTAAGTAGTACAAACTATACCTTTTTTAATCCTTGTAACAAGACGAACACTTTGGTTACCTTTTTACAGCAGTCCAAGCATTTTTCATTTTTGACCCCTTTATTATGAATTTTCCCCCTCCTGGATTCCGCCCACACTTTCGCGAGGGGCACCCCGCTAAATTTGTTCATTAACCTTCATAGAAGACAAATCCACTGAGAAATGATGCTCTGCTCTCCACGGTCACGGAATTGCTCCAAATGACCCAACTATAGCTTGTGTGCTCGTGGCGAGTTCATATCTCAACATTGATAAAGCTGTCTCCCTCAATAGCAGGGGACTGTAGTGTTAGAGTGTGCGCTTCCTGATAAAATTGTGAATTTTTGCACACAAGTACTTTAGGCATTGATAATCCATAAAATTGATGGAAGCACTTGCCAACCCAAAAATTTAAAATTCTGAATGTGTTAAAAACACACCATGGTGTTTGTCTGGTCCAAGGTCCAAAAAGGTATAGTTTATACACTATCTATGGCTTATAGTTCCGGAGTTATGGGGTAAAAACTTGTAAAAATGGTGAAAAGTGTCAATTTGGTGTGTAAAGCCTAAAAGTTCTTTGATTTCAGTTAATTGTGGTGCAAATTGTTTCCCTAGCTTACGGATTGAACTACGGAATAGTTTGCCTTATCCGTTATACTTAGTTTTCACGTTATCCAACAAAATAGGTCACAGGTCAATAGAATCCAATAGCGCCAATAGCTGTTGATTTATATTCGCCAGTTTGGTTAATAACCAACCACGTAAGATAGTCAAAACTATTCCCTATTTTCATTCTATGAGCTAAACCAACAATTTGAACCACATTTTACAAAAATTGGAGCAACTTTTAATTTTTGACCCCTGTACAAACCAAAATTTACTTTTTTACCATTTTTACGCCATAATTCCTAAACTATAAGTCACAGGTAGTATAAACTATACCTTTTTGGAATCCTTGTAACCAGACAGAGATCATGGTGTGTTTTTTTCAACACAATCGGAACATTTTAAAAATTTTACCCCTGTGTAACCTTGAAATCCAAGCTGGGGGCCATGAAAGGGGTGTGGCAAGTGCTTCCATCAATTTTTTTGATTATCAATGTATAAAGTACTTGTGTACCAAAATTCACAATTTTATCCGGATTTGCACACTCACATAAGATCTGTTCACTACAGTCCCCCACTACACACGTGAAGCGCGGATCCCTTACAGTATTCGATTTCCAAGACACATTTTCTCCTGCAAAGTGGGTAAAACAATTTTGAAACGCCAGTGTGGAATAATGCTTAGAGGTATAAGCAACGGTAGGCCTATTAAAATTAAGACGGATATTAAGCGCAGAATTTATTTTTGTAATGTTATATAATGGTTGGTGGGGTGGGTGGAGATGGGGCACCCTCCCTCGCGAAGCGTGGAATTCCTGCAATATTGTAGTTTCAACACATTTTCTCACACAAAGTTGATAGAAACGATTTTAAATTCTAATATGGTTCATCATAAATAATAATACACAGTGGTATGGACAGCAGTACTGCCTCGCCATTTTCTGCAAAACGCGTAACAAAGTGGGGCTGCAACCCCATAAAATGTTGAGTATCCAAAAGTGGTATATTTGGTGTCCGTATATAGCAAATTGTGCAAAAGCACTTTCAATCAGCTTCAATACTTTTAGATAAATTGTTGAAACACATTAAGTATGCTGCATGACAAAAGTCGGTAGGGATGTCGGTGTGGTCGCATTTGGGAAATAGGCCAAATAAGCAAAATTAAAAGGCTACACCAGACAACAGTGGCGGAAATTTCCTGAAAAAGTGTGGATGGCAATAAGGAAAAATTCTGAAGTGTTGGAGTTCATAGTTATATCCTATATACTCTCGAGTCAATTAGTACGATGGCCTGAAGGGGTGAAAATTGGTTGCAAGGTCAAAATGAACAAAGCAATTCAAACTTATATAATATTGTACGCGGAAATTACGTTTTTTAGTAATAACACAAGGAAACGTAAAGTTTTACATATTCAAGGCTGGATTACATGGGACATTCACCTTGTCAAAAAGTAGAATAGAATCCCCCGTTCCTGCGGGTTTTCCGTCTATGCAAAGACAACAACAAAATGTTCAAAGTCAGAAGAAACAATCAATGGATTGTGCGTTCTTCATTAGTGCCTAGTAGACGCGTTTCTGAAGAAAATGTTACAAGTATGCATGCATTGAAATGTTGATGAGCACTTTTTTGAAATTATTATTAATATGCCTGACACACCTGGCCTATGCCTGATTTACGGCGTGCGCGGCCATTTCCAACAATCCAATACATAGTGAATGAAGACAAATTCAAATTTGACGCAACAATTATAGCTAATCACAAGAGGTATTGTATATTCTCAATCAAAGGTAGACTCGGTCTGAAATAAGGTTTAGAATCTGCTGGCAGCGCGGAAAATTTTACAAATTTTCACTGTGACAGTCCTCATATTTTTCTTCAACAAGGGACCAGGGCCTGACGCTCCCTTGATCCACCATTATGGGGCGCAACACAACAGCTTATAAAACTAAACGTATAATGTGAAAGAGATGTTCAGATTGTCTCAAATCCCTGAGGTTTAATGACACACCTTTATTTCAGAGTGGCATAAAGGTATTAACACACTTTAATCGAACCGTTTTTCTTTTTCCCCTTTTCTCTTTCTTATTCATTTTTCCTGGTTCCTGATTTTTTCTTTACTTTTTACCGGGGGCGCGCGCCCCTACGCGCCCCCCTGGGTACGCGCTTGATAGTATAAAATGTTTGATAACGGAATTAAATGTGTAATCCAATGGGTGCACTGAGCCTGTTTCGTTTCGTTGCGTTGCGAAAAATACAGTAAGCCATCCACATAACATCAGGTTCGTATTTTAATTTACTGCCCTGCTCCAGTGCTAAATAGTGCAGAGCGGTAAATTCAAACACGTATTATAAGCCACGAGGCTTGTCAGTACATATCGCTATGGTTAACCATGGGTTTACTAATCGTGTTACGGTAATTCTTCTACAGCAAATAACCCATCGGCTTTATGATTTTACAACATTTCTGCAAGCAAAAATGGTTGCAAATTCACAGTGGATCTAAGAATGTGTAAATGTTAAACTGACTACGTGTATTTTAACATTTACTTTGAAAGTCGGTATTTAATTCTTTAATCCCTTAGGATGGGATTCCCCAAAGAAGTCTTAACTTTAGACCCGGGATTAAACCAAGGTTAGTCCTTCATGAGTGGACCTTTTTTCCTTTCAACATACTAAGAAGGTTTAAAATAACGGGTGAGAAAATTCCTCCCGGTGTCATATACTACAGTGTCCGTGTGACTGAGTGTCCTACCACCCATCTGTCTATTGTGTTCTCCATTGAGTGCTGCATGCATCATTTGTTTCAGCACTGTACCCAAATGGCCTCGTCTACGAGGTCACGGTTTATTCCGTACATGTTGCTATGGTAGCTAGGACACTCTCTCATGATGGGGGACACTCAGTTTCTTTACACCGGGTCTAAAGTTAGACTCCCTTTGAGAATACCATCCTTAACGCCTTATCATACCTTTAATCTGTAGGCAGTGTTTGCTTTGATGTTTCTTGGCTGGGTGTTTCTTCCAGTTTATGTATCTGCCGGGGCAAGTATTTTTAGTTCTAAATACTGTATTGTGATTGTATGGGTTATGTTTAATTAATGTTTCATTATTTTTTAATCAACTGAAGTAATTATTGCGTTTTTGTTTCAACTAAAGTTACTTTTTTTAAATTTCGCTATTTTCAATTTAAGTTTTGAATTTATTTTTTTCTTAAAATTAGAAAATTACTTGGATATTTCGAAATCATTCAATTTGCGTAAACATATAGAATTGTATTTATTTATTTGCTTATGTATTTATTTATTTTTTATTTTTTTATGATTATGTCTAATTTGAATAACAAATCTTCGAGTCCCATCTAATTTGAACGTAATTTCAATATAAAGCCTTTACAATAATAAGCTATAATAATTATATAACCTCAATCTGTTTTAAATATTTAAACAGGTCTATACCATGCCGGAATACCTTAAGAAACGCTACGGTGGACAGCGGTTAAGGATATTCATGTCGGTTCTGGCTCTCTTCTTGTATATTTTCACAAAGATATCGGTAAGGAATGTTCTCCTTCAAATGCTAAATGCTTAGAGTCGATTCGATTGTTTTTCCATTGATATTGAGCATAGCAGGTCTTCCTGTCCGGTGTTGTGTATGTTGTGTTGTATTGGATTATGTTTGATATTACCCCTCGTCTTACCAAGGGGTGGGGGGGGGGTTACCACCCCCTAGGACTTCGCTCCGGTTTGCGCTAAAATGGCCAAAAACTTCGTAAAGAATCTGCTAGTATCTTCTTTCATCCTTTCCGGCATTTTAGCGAAACAAAGGTGAACGGTAGCACCTTCACCGGGGTTAGGGTATGCCAGTCAAAGTCGACGGGGTGTGGGGGGGGGGGTGGTTGCCACCCAGGATATTTTAATGGGCATTTGAAAATATGATGGCACGTAATGCCTCTAAAACCCATGTTTATGTAAAACTAGCCAATTGACATCATATAGAGCCGAAAACTTCATGAAAATCCGATATTCCTATTCCCCTACGTTTTTGTAGCTCAATATTAATTTTTCGCCTATTTTCTGTGAAAATGCCCATTTGCCGACGGGTGGCTTGATGACGTCATTGTGACACTACTAGGTATTTTTGGTAACTTATTTTTGGTATCATGGAAAGATGATGACCATAGCTATACACTGGTATCAAATCATAAGCACGGGTGCTTTATAACGATTCTCGGGGGGGGGGTGGTACCCCCTTGGTAAACCGTGTTACAAAAAGCTTGGTAAGACGGGGTTATGCATGATTTAATGCATGCAATGACTTTTTCAAATCCAAAGAGCCGGTGTAAAGAAATGCAGTGTTCGTGTGACTGAGTGTCTACCACCCATCTGTCTAGTGTGTTCTCATTGAGTGCTGTATGCAACCTTTGTTTCAGCACTGTACCCAAATAGCCTAGTCTACAAGGCAGGTTTATTTGCGTACATGTTGACACGGTATCTAGGGCACTCCTCCTGGTGGATACTCCGTTTTATTATACCAACATTTTTCGTACCAAACTCCAAAACCAAAGTAATCATTTTTCTCTCGAATTTATTTAAAGGTTGACACTATGCCTGGAGCTGTTTTTTTTTATAGCAACAAGCATTTTGACTGGAATATTTATATGTGTCAATAGTTATATTGTTGGCGGTAACTGGTGTATACACAATCACAGGTATTTCATAAATTAAAAGAAATATTTATCTAGAATGAAGTGAAAAACTAAAGATTTTAATGCCAAGGACAAATGATAATTAGTGCAATTATGATATGGGCGCTTTCTTCCCTCGGGAGCTCGAAAGGTCAATCTGGCAAACATGTCCTCTAAAGACTTGAGCTATAGGAATCTCATTCTTGTACATTCAGTGCTTTTCATTCACCAATGTATTTAGAAAATACTCCCCTTGTTTTTGGGGTATGATATAATGATATCCAGATCACATCAAGGTCAGTTCATGTCAATGTAGTACAAGTACAACCCACTGAAAGGTGGCCCGTTGGTTGATGAGCATATTGTATCTCAATAGTGAAGCAATCCAATTAGCACACGTGTTTATCTCACGCATACCAAAAGAGCTGAAGGAAGCAATTCCTTATAAATGGAAGAAAGTCCTGCATATGAGAGTCCTTTTAAATAGCACCACTGAAGGCTCCAAAATGATATATACGAACAATATTCCAAACTACTGTTATCCACTATCATAACTCAGATCATCTACAATTTGCTATCAAACTTAAAATGAAAACTCGTTATATAATATGCATTTCGGGAAGAAATAGTTTTATTAACAACAAATTTCACTTCCCCTGAACCGAATAGATTTTTCTCATTTGCTAACATTAACTTTATTTCATTTCCCATTAATTGTCTTATTATTGTTGAATACCGGTTAATGTTTTACATCTGAATAAATGTTTTTTTCTAGTGGTAATAATATGGAGTGAATCTTTTATTATTTTTTCATTTGTTACTCGTTACTTGTTATTTTTTTGTGTATGTTTTGGCTGCTGTAATTTATACAGACACACTACAAACGATCATTAATGGTCTGTGGAGCCATGGCCTCTGGGAATAAGTAAGCCTATATTATATAGTAGATTCAAACCATACTCCCACGTAGATGCCTTGGACTGTCTGGATTTTATGAATAGATACATCATTCAGTTATATTATTGAATTGACCGATAATCTTAGTACTACAAAACGTAATCCGCAAAAATATAGTCTTTTTTGGTTCAAAGACGCCTCAAATTTTGTCCACCGCCACATGATGTCATTCATATCGAAAATCACAACTTTGTTTTAACATATGTTCCCCTATGTTACTCTTATACTGTATCCTACATTTTTTTACTACAGATTGCAAATTACTAAGAACACTTAATCCATTCATCATTACTATCAAATTCAGAATGTCACCATTCTCCGCAACTACTGATGATAATTTGGGTTTTAACATTATGCCAAGAACCCAATTCACTAGCAGGAACCTTTATAACTGGGGTAGATGCTATTCGTCAATGTACCTGTTATAACTGACTCAATTATACACTGCCTACAGTGCTATACAGCAGGTACCTGTGGAACGGGTTACTGTTCCCTAACGTATTGTACACGCGTATTTCCAACCCGGGACTTAGTAATGTTTCTCTTACTCTAAAAAATAATCTTGAAATACATTTATTTTAAAAAGGCCATGGTTGGATTCGAACCTGTGATCCCTGGCATTATAACTCTATGCTCTTATCCACTACACTAGCGAGGAGGATGTGGGAGGTGATTGATTTTAATCCTACAATAAGCTTTACGAAATAAGCGATTACTTTGTGATATGATGCACTGTATGCATGTACATTGATTCATTATAACGGTTACCTTCTGCATAGCACTAGCTTTACCAGTTTCTAACAGGTTCCTGCTATGTGAATTTGGTGGGCCAAGAAGATTTCTTGCACCAGTAGTAACCTTTAATGCAACCGTCCCCGGCACCGTCACAAAACGAGAAAGACTTAACAACTAAAGCAACAACCCACCTGCGTATAAAACAGCAGGAATCGTTAATAAACTCACAACCACAATTTAACTTTGATATCCATTTTAATTCATTCAACTTGTTTTTAAAGTGTTCGCAAAGTGTGGCGTGAATTATGAAGAACTGAAATAATATATTCAAGCTTTAAACCCCATACGGCATCTTAATGAGCTAAACTCGCTTTGGTTTCCCGATAGAGGAGCTTTCCATATGATGCGCGATCCCATCGATTCAGATCAGCCATGGCCAGGCACTATTATGGGCATTCATGGTTGTTTGGGTTGTGGTAACTGGTTGTACATACCAGGTAATGCTAGTCATGCATGTATATACGCGGCTTGTAACAATCAGTGTCCTATGCCTAATGCAAATGACCCAAACTCATTGGCTGGTATTCTCAAAGGGATCTAAACATTTATAGAAGACCCATGTTTAACCAGGTTAGTCCTACATGAGTGGACCTTTTTTCCTCTCAACATACTCTGAAGGTGTGCCGTCATAGGTGAGACAATTCCACATGGAGGGCTGTTCCTGCCCATCCATGAGAATTTCCTCGCCCGTTATTTTTAAACTTTTCAGAGGATGTTGAAAGAAAAAGGTCCATTTATTCTAGGCCTAACACTGGCTAAACCCATGTCGAAAGTTAACCCTTTCAGATTCCAGCCATTGTTTTCATTTTGAACGCAAACGACCGTTACTCTTACTCTACTGCGCACGTGGTTATAACTGCCATGGTTTGCTTAAGTACCTACTGTATTTAGAAATCATTTACCTTCTAAACTATCGCGTATTTCAAAACAAAAATTTCCAGCGCGTGTGGTCAAGATATATAGAATAACATAGATTCATTTAGAAACCTCTGTGAAAATATTAAAACAGGCATGCCCAAATGTTGGACGAAAATTTTACATACCTGTACAATAAAAGTTCAACATCTCAGCCCCCAATATATGATATGGGGCCTATTCCACCAAGTGCCAATCTTTTTTACTTCAAAAAAGATTATAGAACATGCACTAACTCCATTTGGCTTGCTCGCATACGGACCCCCCCTTTTTTTCATCACTCAAAACTCTAAGATTTATGATATCTACAACTACAGCTTGCATCTTTTATGTTCCGATTCCTTCTGATCCCTACTACTGACCTCATTTTCCTGGACGACTTTTTTTAAATTGACCCCCCCTCATCACTATAATACCAGATATGGCCAGACTTTTTCAAGCAGAAAACAACACGTTTTTGCCAGAACACCCTTTTTCTCAACAAGGTCAAGGCCCCTCTCCTTTAGACAACCTACCTGCTCACCTTAAAAATTCTCCGTCCTATCTGCATCATTAAAACTACCTTAAAATACACTCATCATTTTCTATAACCATGACCTCCTCTCCATAATTCATTTCTTGCATTCAACTTTTGGCTTTTTTTCTTTCTGAAAATAGGCAATAGGCAGTCTGTCTGTTTTCGTTTTGTCTTGTTCGCCTCTAGTCATGTGTTGGTATTCATCGTACAACATTGGCATGTCCCCCCTGGGGGGGTTTTTCAATTGTTCTTAGAAATATGTACAGTGTTTATTACCTGTTTTAATCCAGGACCATTTCCCCAATGGTACTAGCTTCTAACAAGTTCATTATTATTAATATTACCTGTTTTAAATGCAATTCACATGTTCTTCTTGTATTTTTTGTAATTTCATATTATTAATTGAGTT
This sequence comes from Ophioderma brevispina, assembly GCA_023653785.1. Classification (NCBI taxonomy): domain Eukaryota; kingdom Metazoa; phylum Echinodermata; class Ophiuroidea; order Amphilepidida; family Ophiodermatidae; genus Ophioderma; species Ophioderma brevispina. Next base: position 3,116 of record JAMKCH010010204.1, on the reverse strand, counting down.
CCTGGTAAAAGTTTTGGTGATCTCAAATCTATGGTTGTAACCTTTGAATTCAAGGGCACGGCAACTCCACTCTATGCTTTTAGCATTTGCCTCATCTCATCGCCCTTATTGCTTATCGTGCAATTAGAATGTATATGTTTTTTGTATAAATCATGAAAAATCAAAAAAACAAAAAATTAATTGATTTGATTGATTACATTGTCATGTTGATGAAATATTGGGTGAAGAACACGATTTCCCACATTTTGCAGCGTGAATATCGCAAATTGTACCGTGTCTAGCAACATGGGTTTGTTGAACTGTTTTTCCACGACATCAAACCATTGTGCAAATCGTGACAGCAGGCAGGTTTAGATGCCATACGAATGCGTGAACTTGTACGCGATGAACGCAATATTCTCGTTCCAAGCGACCACACGCTTCGCTATGACATCTAAACCTGCCTTAGGTACATTCCAGTCACGTAGCACGCCATAAATGCATGAGCAATTGGATCCACAATGTCCATTTGAAGATGTGCGGCACACTAACATGCATAGAATCTTGTACATTCACCCTGGTCTTATCAAAGCAATCTAGAATCACCCAGGTTTTACTTTAAATATTCAACATGCCATGGCAATAAAATAGAGGTAATACCGTTTGGATACACGGCCATTTTCTTGCTCACGTGGTAAGCCTATACGGCAGCTACACCATGTCTACCGCGACAGCTACTGCACAGTACACACTGGCTAATTGCGAGGGCAGTAGCTGCAAGATAGTGCTTACAAAGTACACGGTTATTAGGTGATACAATGATGTGGCTACCTGCTGTACCTACCCCATGGTACCCACGTAGTTGCCCACTAGGTGGAGAGAGGTGGATTTTTGTGAAAATAGACAGTACCGGAGTAGACACGCAGCTACCACGTAGCTACTCCCCTGTTACCACGACGCCATTTGAAGTGGTGAACATTTCATGAAATGAGAGCGCTATACACGTGGTTCTCTGTTTAGGCATTTTTTTGAACGATTTTAGGAAAATCATTATGAATATTCAAATCGGGCATGATCGAAAACCCCCCATATTCCTGCACAAGTATTAAAAAATTCAAATATATGCCAAAAAATATCTAAAAAACAAAATTGGCCGATACGAAATATCGCGCGCCAGCTTAAGAGCCGGTGTAAAACTTAGCTACTCCACGACAGGGGAGACAGCCGCTGTGGGTACACTAATCCGTCTATGCGCAAAAATACACGGAATCCTTGCCGGCGAGTGTACGTCTAGTGGGTAGATAATCCAGTCTCTCGTGGTAGCTTTGTGGTAACTACCATGAAGAAATTGGCCGTTTAATGGAGGCAAAACTATAACAACGCTATTGCTGCAGATTGGCATGCACACGCTCTTAATCATTGGTGTAGATATTTACCATGGGAATCTCGCTATTTTGGACCGGATCCTTACAGTACTAAGAAAGGTCCAAGTATCTCGGTATCCAAAGACAGATTTTTTTGTTAAAATATTACTCATAAGAAGAGCTTTTGATGTGATAAGTTTCGATCAATAAAATCCAAGAATTGTGCTTTCTTTCTTTCTTATTTTAACATTTATTTGAGAAAACCTATTGTACATATAAAATGCACTGATTCTCATTCGCATTATGCATTAAGCCTCATGATTTGACCTTCAAATGGTGTATATAGCACTGACTGAAGCCGCACATTTTGCTTTTTTCCAATTTAAATAGTTATAGTTCAGCGTGCGCTTTGCGGCCAAAAATTAACGACATGCCAAGGGTGGATCATTACTAGCTGGTTATCTCAAATGGTACTGCCCTCTGTACCTCATTGTACTACCCGGGGAGATCAGCATGACGCTACGTCTGCCAGGTATTGTGATATCATACAACGGGACGAGCTTGCAAAAAATACACCCAGAAACAAAATCTAATGAGATACTATATTGACTTTTTTTTTTCGATACAATAAGAACGCCATCCCCGGGACGATGGGCCTAATTCCTGCTTAAATAAGATAATGTTTGGAATGTTTTCCCGTCGATGTATAAGTGTTTATATATTTGTTGAGGCCGTAAAGGCGCCACGTGACCCCTTCTGATTCGACGTTCGGTCGGAGTGTCATTGGATGCTACTCCAAATATCCTTACTCTCCTACGACATAGTCCAATTGACCATTTAAAATTCTGCTTTAGTCATGCATTGGTTTTTAACCTTGCAAATTAATTAAAGGTGGGTGACCGATCGACTAACCTCGCCCCCACTTTACTCCATCAAAATGAATTTTTGGTATGAGGAAGAAATGTTCACATTTGTCTCATTACCTCGTACCATCTTAGGCCCAGAAAATTTTTCTTTTGAATTTATGAACAAAAACCCTCTCCAATTGGTATACCACATTTATTAACACACAGTGTCCTATTGGGCCAATTTAGCCCACATTTTTACTTTTATTATCCAAACGGCCCCGGCCAATTTAGCACACCTTTTTACTTTTATTAATCCAAACGCCTCGACCGATTCAACCTCAAAAGAAAAGATTTGTAATTCGGATGTTGTTTGCCATATGCTTCATGTGAAGGAGAAAACATAAGAAAAATCGGACATGATCAGGTCAGCTGCACCTTTTGTAAAGTGAAAACTTAGGAAGTTTCTTCAAATATTTGGTAAGCAGCGTATCTATTCCCCTTACGGGACTTCCTTTCTTCAGATGAAGTGGCTTGCGTAAAGGCAACAGTTTGTAAACAGGAGTGTGGTACAGAAGTTGGGTGTTATAATATTGCCTACCCAAAATTAGTGTTGGAGCTCATGCCTACAGGTAATCAATATAGACTCGTGCGCCATACGTAAGAATATCTTTAAAGGGACATTTCGGGATCCACAACATAATTTTGTCCCGACACTAAAGTAGTTTGTGCCAATGAACTGATACGCGGCCATAAAACAAAAGCATCCTGAGAGAACATGATCCTATATGTACGTGGATTAGTCCATGCGTTATGGTTTGCCAACACCGCCAATACTTGGGTTCCTCCCGGTTTCGAAGTTACCACTCACATTGGTGTTCGAGTACGTGAGTTATTGGCGACTGTCCCATGCATATACGGACTAAGC
>JAMKCH010010203.1:0-29350 GCA_023653785.1 Ophioderma brevispina | reverse complement strand
TAGGCCTATCCTCCCTCAAATTGCAGGGAAATTTAGTTTTCCATTCACTTTTTTATCATTGTTCTCTTGACTGAGGACCGGTACATTTTTAATTCTTTTCACATTTCATCAAAAGAACAGACGGGATGATCAAAACAGCTCCGAGTAATTTTATAGGAGTTACTTCCGACGATGAAGTAACCAAGTATATTGGGTCCGATACCGGCCAATATTTTGTGAACGGCGTCACCCCTCCTTTGTTTTCCTAGAATTAAGGAGAACGTATATTCGCTGAGAATCAAATTTTACAATATACAAGATTCGAGAGACTAAAGTAGTATTCAGTCATATGTGCTTTGCATAAAAATCATTGCATTACAAAGCACGTTTGTACATATAGGATTAACCAACTCCAAGTAAATTATAGGAGTTACTTTAAGAATAGCCAAGTATACACATCAAATTATACTTCGTCATAGTTTTTCTATAGAACGACGATATATATTACAAAGGACACAAGAATCTGAAAGATCTAGCAGCACATCATCCATTTCAAGTTTCGCTAATGCGACATACGCTATTTTAGGACCAACCGACTTTCTTGCCATCTACGCTGCTCTGTGTCCTGAAAGAATGGTTCTCAGCGATGGGAGTTCGCCGGCCTCTGTCTGGCCGGGCGGATGGCCTCGTGATAGCGGATGTATCTAACTTATTTACGCACATGATTCAACGCACATGTAATCTTATGCAACAATCACTTTAAGGTGGTCTAGATAGGACTACTTACTTCCCCCCAAAACGTTATGTTTCCACAATATTGGAATACGACTTATTAGGTAATTCAAGATAGAATTATCCCCCAAAATTACTCATTTTTTTTTTTTTTTTTTAAATTACAATTTCTTGACCTTCTTTTACTTGATTTGAGATCAATTTTTCCGACTAAGCAGTGCCGTCCAGGGCCCCGTCGTTCTTTCTTTTAATTCGTGCTTTTTCTGACACTTTACCAACAGAAGTCATGCAATCTCCGAGATGTGGGGCAAAAAAAAAAAAAAATGTTTCATTACCTCCGCTGTTTGTTCCCTGGGCAGTAAACCGAACCCCAACCCACTTTCCTGTATTCAATGGTTGCCTTGAACTGAGGCCTGAGGTTTAATCAAGGAAGGTTTTTACTTGGCGACATATTGTGTCCTGTTGGCGTCGTCTTTTTTTGCTAGAAAACTGTTCAGACAGACTGTACTATATGCTGATATTCCTGGCTTTCCAAGCCAAAAAACATACCCCTTTATACATGTGCTTTAACATTTCCTAACTTCTGGCAAGACCGATATTGCATCATTAACCGCGTCTCTAGTCGCATAACCTCCGTAAGTTAACGGTTCCCACATTTCTAGCAAAGCATGAAGAAATTTTAAGGAGAGGACAGCTTGCAAACCAACTATCAGCAGTTTTTTCAAGAACTCGGTGAAAAGTGTGAGGTCGTTGAATAGGTTTCTATTGAGGTTGGCGTCCCTTGGTCTTATGAAAAACATGACTCAAGCTAGTTTGAAGTATTTATGCCAACAATGTCTCAAGTCAAACTCTTGGAGTCATCATGCCAGACCTCTGTAACTGCCCATTAATTGTCTCAGTTTATTTAGTTATCCACTTGGTTCCTCTCCTCAGCTTAATTTATTCTCACGGCAAGTACCTACCTTAGCTTCAGAGCTTCTGTAAGCTGCTCTCTTGCTGGCCTCCCATAGTTTTGACAATTTTTTCTTGCTTTAAAAATCAGTTAGGGACAATTTTTGTATTAGGTGTTTTCAACACATGTTTTCAACACATTTTCATGTTATGTCAATGAAGCGTTTTGATGTGTGTGGTTGTGTGGGGGGGGGTAATTGTGTGTTTGTGTGTTTGTGTGTGAGTGTGTGTGGTTGTGGTGTTGGTGTGTGTGTGTGTGCTTGGATGTGGGTGTCTGGGGTGTGTTTGTGTGTGTGGGTGATGGTGTCTGTGGTGTTTCATGTGTAATGTTTGTATACATGTGATACCTATAGTAATTTTTATTAAATATAATTTGTAATTAATATTCCTGGCCTTGCCTTTCCCCCTGCTGGTCAGGGTAAGCAAGTTGTCCGAAGGTTTTAAATAACTAGGTTTTATGTTGTGTAGTATGAGCACGTTTTTAAAATCTAGTTATGGGAGAGGTTTTTTTTGAATTAATCACATAAGTTGTTCACGAAGAGTTCATATTATCAAGCTGCTCAGGGTAGGTGGGGCCCCCCCCCTCCCGCGCTTCGCGGAACCCCTGCAATATTCACTTTCCAAACAGATCATTTTCTTATGCAAATTGATGGAAACAGTTTTTTTTTTGCAAGTGTTTCGACAGATTATCAACGAGGTCCATCCAGTAGGGGAAGGGGAGTCTGCATGTACATTCAAACCACATTGCACATCAAGTCATGGACATTACATTTGGGCCCACTAGACAACCTATTCATTGAATTAACCATTATCAACAATAACAAACCTAAATATGTAAGCGTTGGTGTAACCTACGTCTTCACGAGCACATCCCACAATTCAACACTAACTATGAACATCTACTTAATAATCTCATCAAACTAACAAAATATCTTCGTGTAATGACCTAAACATCAATTTACTTAACTACTCTAACAGTCCAGCTATCAATGATTTTATCAATACCACACTCCTACATTCCCTAGACTGTCCCCCAGTCCCTGCTCTGTCTCTGGGTTTTTGATGCAACTTGTGTTAAAAGATAGTCTAAAATACAACTTCGAAGACTTCAGCTTGTAGTGGACGTGCGGTCCTTATACCGCGCCCTCTATTTACCATCAACTACTCCACGAACGCGAATTACACAGGTCTCCTGGAATTAACACAAATAGGGAGTATCTCGCAGAGACTGTCCGAATCGGTAGGGAAACCTGTCTCCAGCAGTATCGATTCACAGGTACGTTACAGCATTAACCTTGGAATCTCGGGTCAATTTTGAATGCTAATCAGGGGACCAAAGATCTAACTCACATCGTGGTGTCAATTGCACGCGCTTATAGTGGGTCTCGTCTATCGCTTACGCGACCGCAGCTAACCGCAGCTCTCCTTTTGGCAATGCATGAATTATGCATGTAGTGTTTGCCTTTGTGATATCACTAAGGTGTGTAACAGGCTTTATTAGAGGTCCAAATTAACCGAAATAAACATAACAATAAAATAAAGAAGACGTGGAGGAGAAGATGAGAAATAAGAAATTGTCCTTGAAATTTTTCCTCGTTTGTTGTTGTTGTTGGGTTATGATTGGTTGTCGTATTCCTTTCTGAGGATGGGCTGATCATTCTGAAAATCATAGGGCTACTCAGCAAACTGCAGGTGCAACACAACACAGCAATCTCCATTACCAGCATGGTGGCTATCTTCTAGAAAACCTGAATAATTTCCCAGCGCTATACAGGTGTCCAGTGGCGTAAATTTCCTTTTACATTGAGGGGGGGGGGGGTGAGGTTGATGAAAATTTCTGAATGAAACTGGTTTTGCTGAGAAGTCGTACTTACTAGCCAGCGCGCTAAAAATTGCCCTTTGAAGCTAAAATCCTTAAATGTAATGTCTTAAACAAATGCCGGAGTGCGCAAAAATTAAACCATTTGTAAACATTATGGTAAAATATAATTGGTCAAAAAAAAAAAACACATGAACGAACGGGACGGAACGGGCACACTTGGGGGGTGATCGTATTGACCATCCCCCTCATCAAATATGGGGGATATCCCCCATCCCCTCCCCCCCCTCTCTCCCCACCCCCCCCATTTAAACGCTTATGTATGCAGGTGTTGGAACGAAATCTTTCCCCATTCATCATCCAATTCAATGGTACAACAGCTAGCGCATCCACCCAAACTGACCCTAAGTTTCGGGTGAACGGTATAAAAAAAAAATGCCTTCAAATGGTCAGCTAGTAACTTATCACTTACCTTTCCTAAAAATAGGTCAATCCACCTACATTCTATATTTCAGGGCATTTCAAAAATACACCTTCAGGATTGTTGTTAGTGACCATCAAATAGATTTCAAATTAATCCTATTTGCCTTAGATTCAATTAAAATTTTGACTAGAAAAGTCACTACTTTTGTGAAGATGTTCAAGAAGTCCCAAAAAGCCTGCATTTTAGGGGCGTTAGATCTACTTTTGCTACCAAAAAAGGTCCACTTTTTCGAAGCCCCCCCCCCCCTCGATTTTTCAATTTCAATCAAAATGGTGCATGAAGCGTAAATCCCTTCTTCGTCAAAAACATACTGCAAATTTTACGCAGAAGAAGGTAAGGACAAAGAGAGATGTTCTCTCCTGAACTTTGATGCTACCTTACGAGACGCGTTTCTTCAGATAGCTCTAAATTTCCCCCTCTTTACCTCTTTACTTTCTCGGTTTGTTTTCTTTTAACCCTTTTTTTCCTCCTTCCCTATAGGCCGGTGTCATAAACTACCTGTCCCTATGACCGAGTGTCCTACCATCCACCTGTCTATTTTTTTCACTATTGAGTCTATATCATCATTTGTTTCATTACTGTACCCAAATGCCTCGCTTACAAGGTCCGGTTTTATTCCGTACATGTTGAGATGGTAGCTAGGACACTCATGGGGGACACTCAATTTCTTAACATTACACCGCCCATGCTCGAGAAAGCGGAGCGATCAGGTATTGAACAAGGTATATCGTAACAAAACCTCGCTCATCGTCCGCTCCATGAGCGATGCAGTAAAATATGGAGCGGTCATGGACGCTCCGTTACCGCTCCATTTAACCGTTCCATTGTTGGTATCAGTTTCGCGAGCTCGGGTTTTAACACTAGATTCTTGTCTTATAACGGAATAACTGCATCACATCATCGTATTAAGTTTTATTCCGTAAAAAAGAGGAATGTCGCATGAAACCCAAGCGCACCCTGGACTACCGAGTATGGTCAAACGTGGAGCGCTCCTGGAGCGGGCGATGAGCGAGGTTTTGCTACAGATATACCACCATGATCGGTGTCATTCGCACCCCGTACCACAAAAGGGGGAGACCGAAGAACGGTCCCAATTTCCCTTGATTTTTTCGATTAAAGGTTACAGATTTGGAGAAAGTCTACTTGTTGGTAATCTGGAAATTCAAAATACCCGGGGTTAATCCTTTCGAAAAACTGTGCACGACCAAGGCAACACTATCAAGTCGCGACCCCCAATATCCTGTGTATGGACGTATTTCCCCGTTTCTTCCCATTCTTCTTTTCTTAAAGGGCATTTCGGGGGGAGTTCGTGATCCAAGCCTCGTCCCCCCCCCGACTTAACTAAAAAATGTTAGATTTTTTATATCATCTGAACCGTTAGCCTTAGTAATACTGTGTGTACCCAGTCTTACTTGCAAATTCAGTCGCATTTGTAGAAAATTAGCAATTTTGTATTTTCTCTGTCCGTAAACGGACAAAGTACAGCACCGTATCATATGGGACCATGGAAAACACGCAATTGCTCATAACACAAAACTGCAAGATCGGGACACTCAAATTTTGAGATACTTTTCTCAGGATATCTAGTGATCATGAATCAAAAAACAGGAGGTGCTGAAATCACGAAATGCACCTTTAAATAAATCTTTCTTTTCCCCCTAGTTACCATAGCTTATGTAGCACGATTAACGACTTGGTCAGCCCACTGCGCCCGATAAAAAAGCGTCCGCGTCGGCATCCGTTGTCCACCTACACGCCAAACACCCATTTTTTTAAATTTAAAAAAAGACCCTCTTTTGTGAAAATCGTAACACTGGAACCCAATCACGCCCAATTTTGGGTCATCCTTCATGTAAGACATAATGGAATAGCTGCTGTCATTTCTATAGAGGAGGAAAGGATTACAATGATTGTACAGCTTCCATTCCGTAAAAGAGTCTTTTACTCTAGTCTAACTCAAGAATATCTTACACCAAGAACACACCCTATTTGGGGGGAAATTTTTGAAAAATTCTCACCCAAAGCAGACCTCTATTTTTTAGACAATTTGGCAAAGTCTCACCCAAAGATACAATTTTGGAAAATTTTGCAATTTGAGACTGGGAAACCCCTATTTTGGGGTTAATTTGACCCAAAGGACACGATTGTATGAAGTGCGCGTTAAATTTCTTGGCACATTGGGGGGGGGGGGGGTTGATGAAATTTATGAATGAAAAACGGGTTTGCCAAAAGGACCCTATTACGTGGGCCGATCCACCACGATAAAATATTGGATGCCCATCCATTATGCGCCATCTAAGATGGCCACAAAACAAAAAATCCCATCTTTTATCTTCATTCTTATTTAGAATGTGTACTTTTTGCTTTTTATCGACATAATTTATTTGTCAAAATATGCTAACTCATTCTTTGTTATTCATATTTAAATAATGCACCCCTCTTGAAAACAAATGTTTCAACCCAAGGAACCAAAGTGTCATCGCGCGGTGATCGTCACGCTGCGTAAATGAATTTGAGAAAACAACGGAAATGCAACCGGGAGCAGTTATAAACGCGCCCCGTGCGCGTGTCATAATATTCGACGGCACCGCGTGACTTGCTGCACACACCATCCATCTATTACCCAGTACTGGGTGGGCGGAGCTTTGACCTATCTAAATCAAATTTCTTGTTAACATGATAAAACACGCCCACTGAATAAGAATAGCACATGTGCGCGCGACTGCGCGCAAAAAAATTGCCATTTGAAGCTTAAAATCGTTAATGTGCTTCAATTAGACACAAAATGCGCGCAAAGCGCGAGGAAGGAAGAAATTTACTTTTTAACTACAAATGGGTAAAAATATTGAGGTTATTTTGGTCAAAAACGATGAACGGGCCTCTTTCAACATTGGGGGGATGGATTGATTGCCTCCCCCATCATCAAAATATTGGGGGGATGATATCCCCATCCTCCCGGGATTTCCGCCGATGATTGCAATGAGGCGAGAAGTTTTGAAAATATAGTGGCGTAATCAGCTTTTTTTTCAGGGGCGGGCGGGGTGCACATACATTTTAGGGGGGCAATCATATATTAAAATTGGTTAGTATAGTATTTGGCTATGTTAAATCACTAATTTTTCAGGGGGCAAGGGAGCAAGATTCCCCACGGGGGGTGCCCGCCCTGGAGGACGCCACTCATTGAAAATGCGACTAAACGTAGACGGAGATCTTATTCAATAGGACAAACTATCAAAATAAAATAAAAAATGATTTTGTAAGGTATTATAGTCTATTTCTATCCAATTAAAATGTACACAAGGGTTTCCGGATATTTTATTGATAATATATAATACATAAACAATGCTAATTTACTTTGGATTTTAAGAGAGTATACTTAAAAATACACCCTATAAAGTCAAAGAACACATTAAACCGGTATTGAGAGGCCAAACACAATGACACAAGAATGAAGCCAAGCCACAATGTAAAATGAGCGCGGTTGTGAAAACCCAAAACACAAGGTGGATCGCCAACAGCCGCCCTCAGTCACAGGGCCCCGATTTAAATCCTGCGCAAAAAATAAGCCGTCGCACTGATTGTTGGCATGAACATCTCTTACACACACACGCACGTCGAGATGACAGTGCGAGTATACCGGAACCATTTGTTTTGACTACAGGGTTGTACTTCCCCCAACCTCGGGGGAGATTTGAGACGTTTTCCCTAAGATTCGGAGGGTCCACGGATATGAGTGAAGAGTTCTAGAGTAATTCAGTCGCTTCTTAGCATTTGTCATTCCACAGTGGACCCGAGGAGGGTCTAACATTCCCCAAATTAAATCGCCCAACCAAGAAACCCCTAATACGCCACACTTATGATAACCTATGTCACCAACGCAACCAACTTGAAAGCAATTCCAAGGTATCTCGTCACAGACATCACCGATCACTTCCATATTTTATTATCCACTCCAACTAGAAAACAAACAGCTCCCAAAAATTACGGTTACAGACGTGACTTACAGAGAACATAACATCCGCAATTTTAATCGTAAACTTAGTACTGAAACCTGGCACAACACATTCACCCATCCAAACCATGCCTACAACCACTTCATCACAACATACGTTAACCATTATGAAAATTATTTTCCACTACAGAAGAAGGTCCTTAAAACCACACCCGCAAACAGCCATGGATAACAAATGGAATAGCCTCAAACATGACTTGACTAAAACGTGGAAATTTCTAAATACAATTATTGGTAGAAAAACATCATCTAACCAACTTCCAAAGACTTTTACCCACAACAACAACAAAAAGATTACCGAACCTTCCGACATCACTCGTATCTTCAACGATCACTTTACTAGACTCGGTAAAACTTTGGCTAACAAAATTCCATCTCCAAACACTCCATTTCATGCTCATCTTACTAACAGCATTCAAAACTCAATTTTCTTTCACCCCATCACAGTCGATGAAATGCACGAGTTGCACCACCTACTAGTTCACTCCTTGAACTAACAACTAATCTGAATCAAGCACTTAAAAACAAATATCACACCATGGGAATCTTCCTGGACCTCTCCAAGGCATTCGACACAATTGACCACAGTATTCTTCTTCATAAGCTTCAGCACTATGGTGTTCGTGGTGTTGCCTTGGACTGGTTCAGAAGTTAGTTCCTCAGGAGTTCCTCAGGACTCCATACTGGGCCCGCTACTCTTCATTATCTACATGAAATATATCACAAATATGTCTACTTATCTTATTTGCAGATGACACCAACATCTTCCTCTCAGACCCAAATTTAAACTCTCTTTTCCGTAACATAAACCATGAACTTACAAAAATCACTGACTGGTTCCGTGCAAACAAACTGTCTCTCAACATATCAAAAACTAACTACATGTTATTCTCTACTCGCAATACAAATCACAATTATACAGTCACCATTGACAACCAGCCCATCTCGCAAGTTCATACCACTAAGTTTCTGGGTATCACCATTGATGATAAACTCACATGGAACCAGCACATCAACTCGATCATCATCAAGACCTCACACACAACGGGTACCATTTACAGAGCAAGACACCACCTCCCATCCCACATACTAAAAACATTATACAACACAATTGTTCTTCCACACCTTACATACTGCAATATTATCTGGGCCTCAAACTTCCAATCTCGGCTAAATCAACTCAACACCACTCAGAAATGGGTTATCCGCACGATCACCAACTCACCTTACAGAACTCACACCTTGCCATTATTTTATTCCCTCAAGACACTAAAAATAGCTGACATTAACAAACTCCAAGCCGCACTTTTCATACATGACTATCACTATAATAATCTACCTTCTAACTTTAACAACTATTTCATGACAAACAGGCAAATACACAATTACAACACTAGACAAGCTGACCAATGCCATCTTCCACTGCCCAAAACCACCAAAGAAAAACACAACATTCTGTACCATGGGGCCAAAACCTGGAACGATCTTCCTCAAACAATCACATCTTTCCCAAACAAAAATACATTTAAATACGCCTCAAACAGTTTTACATTGACACGTACAATTTATCTTAATTTATCATTCGCCGATCTTTTTCTGCATAACCCTCCCCTTACTTCTTCCTTTCCACCCCTAGCTCGCCCTCTCCTCCTCTGCTCCTTTTTGTATATGTAATTTCTGTAATCTATACGTATTGCTGAATAAATTGAATATGAATATGAATACGATCTTAACCTTTTCCCTGGACCGTTCGTTCGATTTGAGATGTTACGATATAAACGCTTTCCAGCTTTTAAATGCTGAGGAACATGGCCATCTTGTAGGTGTTTTACATCGCTTGAAAAAGGAATCAGATATGAACAGTTTTGTACACCTTCCAATTTTCTCCTATTCCAGTGGAGTTCACATATTAAACCACATTTGTGTGGATTTGTCTATAAAGGTAGTCTTGATTATCTGTTAAATAACCCATGTCCAATCCTTCTTTGGCTCTTTTCAGTGCATCTCTCTTTCTAAAAAAAAAAAAAAAAAAAACCCAAACAAAAATACATTTAAATTACGCCTCAAACAGTTTTACATTGACACGTACAATTTATCTTAATTTATCCTTCGCCGATCTTTTTCTGCATAACCCTCCCCTTACTTCTTCCTTTCCACCCCTAGCTCGCCCTCTCCTCCTCTCTTTCTCTCTCTCTCGCTCTCTCTCACACATCCCCATCTCATTCTACATCTCTGTTCACTTCTCTCTGCTTTATCCTGTCGCCTACTTATTCCTATACCGCCCAGCCTCTTTTCGTCCTGGAGCAAAATTGTGTTGGACAAATTTTCCTCATCTTCTTCTCTTCTTCTCTTTCTGTTTGATCTGTATAGTGCGTTGCTGTTATGTTTCTCCTCTTGTTTGTCTTATGTCTATGTGTACGTTTTTGTCCTTAAAGATTCTCTTTTTAGTCACATCGGTCATCTTGGTTCAGATTTCCCTCATTTGTTTATATCAATTCGTTTGCTTTATACCCCTTTCAAACGCCACCTTACTTTTTTACCTGGACGATTCATAATGTCCACTATTTATATTATATGTTAGATTATTAGTAAACTACCGTAAGGGCCTCCATTAACTATAAGCTCTTAGGAGTTGTCCATTGGAGGTCCTAGCATTTTCACTGTTCTTATCGACATATTATCACATTGTATCTGCTCCTTTTTGTATATGTAATTTCTGTAATCTATACGTATTGCTGAATAAATTGAATATGAATATGAATATGAATACGATCTTAACCCTTTCCCTGGACCGTTCGTTCGATTTGAGATGTTACGATATAAACGCTTTCCAGCTTTTAAATGCTGAGGAACATGGCCATCTTGTAGGTGTTTTACATCGCTTGAAAAAGGAATCAGATATGAACAGTTTTGTACACCTTCCAATTTTCTCCTATTCCAGTGGAGTTCACATATTAAACCACATTTGTGTGGATTTGTCTATAAAGGTAGTCTTGATTATCTGTTAAATAACCCATGTCCAATCCTTCTTTGGCTCTTTTCAGTGCATCTCTCTTTCTGGAGTGTTTTTGTAAGTTGTTTAGTTCAGAAGCCTCTTGGAGTTGTGATCTTGCAGCACTCACTCTTCTATCTTCACTTGCAAGGAGTTTCTTATCTCTCTTCTTTACTGGCATTAGCAGTGTCTTTATTTTCTTCCACAAGGCACTTGTATTCTGATGTTATGCGGTTGGCTGCGGCATACTCCACTTGCCGTGCTCAAATCTATTTGTAACTTCCACGGTATATTGCCCTTGAAGATCACTATCTTGTCCAAGTTCTGCCCAATCGTATCTCACTTTTCTACTTTGCTTAGTATTAAGCACGGAGTCGTCAGCTTTATAGTTGCTGGTCAGATGCCAGACTGCTAAAGGCCTCGTAGACAACCTCTCCACTTACCACGTATAACAATGTAATCGATCTGTGACTTAGTTCCAGTCCCAGAGTTGAGATGTGTCATCCGTTTTCAAGGCCTCTTTCAAAATGAGGTATTTCCAATGATCAGGTCCATTGCCTGTGCCAGATCATATAGCATCTGTCCATTGTAGTTTGTTTCCTGGTGATGTACTTTACTAGATCAGTCCCTATTCTCGCATTCATGCCCCCCCCCCACAAAACTAAGAGAACTAAGAGAAGATTGTGTGGAGGAATGCTCCTGATTGTGTCCTCCAAGTCCTGGTAGAATTTATTGACCTCTTTCTCATATGACTTCTTTTCCTCTGAACTTCCACAAGAAAGGGTTGGGCTGTATGCTACAATGATGGTAGGGGATGGATTTCCATTGAAGTATGCTTTCAGGATTCTTGGTGATATTTTCACAACTGAAGCTAGTGCATTTCTGGCATGCTTGCTCAAGAGATGTCCAACTCTGACTGCAGCTTGAGCAGTGTTTCATGTTTTTTTTCTAATAGTAAAAAAACATGGATCCACTTATTGAGGTTAACAAAATTATATTGTCGTCTTGATCTGTACATTCATCAAGTGAACCAAAACATAACAAAAACCATAATTGAAGTTAGGTAACTCATATTGCCGTCTAATAAGTAATTTGAGCATTCATCATCAGTATACAAACAAAAGATGGCCCGTATCCGCAATTCGCAGAAGTAATAATTTGACGGTGCATAACGTGCTTCACTGTCCCAACATGGGTCCACACGAAATCACTCAGCACACAATGGATACATGGTGAAGTTTAAATACGCGGTTCCTGGGCTAGTCCATTTGTATCAAATCCGTTTAAAGTTGACTCAGAGATTTCAAAATATAATTTCTTGTGTAGTCATTAAAAAAGTAATCTAGAACTAAAAATAGTCACCTAAAAATGCTTAATTCCAAAGTTAGAATGAATCGGATTTTCCATTTTCATGCAGTAAACTTTTATGCACAATATAACAGTGCCATATACGATACCGTGTATAACAAAAATTCCGGATCCGGAATTTTAAAACAAAGTTATGATTTTCTATATGAAGGACTTCCATTTGAATTTAGTTATTTCACACAATGATTAGTATACGGACAAGCATTACGTATATGCCAAAACGCGATTTGTTTGAAAAATGAGTGCGCCCTCATCGGGAAATCTCTGAGTCAGGATCTACTTGGATGTTATATAAAACAAATAATGAATGTTTTTCATTCGTGCAATCAAAATAATATTTTCATTAGTTTAAAGATGAAATGTTCCACTCAACTCGTTGAATGGAACATTTCATCTTGTAACTCATTCAAATTTTATTACCACTGCATTCATAATTGTTCATTATTTGTATCCTATCCAATGGCTCAACTCAATGTAATCATGATATATTCCTCTTAGGTAACCTGTACAGTCATATTCATATATATAACAAGAGATGTCAAGTAAGTCTACTCACAATTAACCTCCGAACTGTATCTATCGTTATGCAATAGGCTAATTGCATTGTGGGAACGAATTTCGGTACAAATTGACCTACGGAGAACAAAGCCTGGAACCGCGTAGTCCCGCGTTGGCCCAATGCTGAGACAACAGATCCTATTCGCTGTAGAAGTGCTACGTAATAGGATTTGTGTCTACAGCAATCGGTAAAAAATCACAGGGTACAGGATACATGCTATAAAATTAAAGGTTTGAATTCCCCGCGGTATAAGGCTTGTGATTACAGGGGGAAATGAATTCTATTACGTGGCACTTCCAAAGTTAGGTAACCCTAGTCGACCTACGCAATCTGTGATTTTCTTCCCGTGCACATAACAAATTGTATCCCGACCACAGTTGAAATTAGGTAACTCATATTGTCATCTGAGGTAATTTGTCCATTCATCATCAGTTTATATAACAAGAACAAAATGTTAGGCGACTTATATTGTCTTAGATAATCTATTCATCACCAGTATACATAACAAAAGATGTCCCGTGCTCACAATTGAAGTTAATTGCTATTGTCGTAATCTATACATTCACCACCTTTTACATATTTAAAAAGTTTGTTGTCGTCATACGTATAAATCGATATGATTCAACTGTTTAATAGGGCGTTTGTGCCGCTTTTACACCAATTGTTATTTAAAAAACCTTAGCTACCCAAACAAGATATAGGCCATCAGACAGTTCTATCTCGGACGTGAATATGTGACACTAAGAATATTAATTTTGCACTATGTAATAGAAAAAGGAAATATACCGTTATGAAAAATAATGGTGGGACGTGTTTGATCAGGTCTGGTGAGCCGGTTAGGATCCAACCTAGCAGCAAGCCTTCAGGCGAGCCGCTAGGCCGGATTCTAACGGGCTCAAACTTCCGTTAGTATTTCCCCCTTCGGCCCTTCCTCCTGAAAATCCTCCTGTTTATTCACATTACTCAAATCTGTTCGTTTGAAATGTATATTTACTATTGGCCTATATATATATCATAATAAAATCTCTCTTTGCGAGAGAACTGAAATTGGTAAGGGTGGGATCAAAAGGTTAAAGCACATGGGAATTATTTTTATATCTTCCCATTCATATAAATACACATTGTAAGCTTTCTATAGTTATATTATTTTCATATTATATATTATAACACTATATTACTCTATGTTATCTCATATAATAGCTTTTTTATAGTCCTTATGTAATTGTAAGGGTGGCTTCATAACTCAACCACCGGTTGTTGCCCGTTCCGCCCGGTTCTTTCAGGTTCGATCAGGTTTCCATTGTTCCAAACAATTAAACACGGTTACACTGCCATGGGAACGCAAGTCACCGACGGGTGAGTTTGAAGCCACCACTTACATCAAATGCTTAGGGATGGCTTCAAACCTCAACCACCGGTTGTTGCCCGTTCCGCCCGGTTTTTACAGGTTCGAACAGGTTTCCATTGTTCTAAACAATTAAACATGGTTACACCGCCATGAACCGCGGGTCAACCGACGAGTGAGTCTTGAAGCCGCCCCTAACAATGGCTCTGCACGTCTAGATGGTGATAACACCTGAAATTTGTTCGCCTGCATGAGCAGTAAGGGTTGGCTTCATAACTCAACCACCGGTTGCTTTTCGGTTCCGCCCGGTTTTTACAGGTTCGAACAAGTTTCCATTGTTCCAAACAATTAAAGCAATATTAGCACATTTTTTTGAAGAGCACCCCCAATTTTTCAAAAAATTTGAGAGTTTTACACGGTTACATTGGTAACTGGCTAGTAAACCATACCCGTGAATTGTTAAGCTCGAAAATGTCTGTGTCTCACAAACAAAGGAATTTTGTAATTAGAATAATTATTATCGGGATCCCGATAATAATTCAACGGCTGCTGGAAACGGCCTTCCAATGTGAAATAGCCGAGAAATAGCGCCATGTACGTGTCTACGCTCATCCATTAGTTGTTTTATTGGTTCAGGCAAATCAAGTTAGAGGTTATTTTCTCGAGGTGGCACTATTTCATCATGGACGGAAATAAACGTAGAATTTCCAGCTCTGCCGTTAAGTCCAATCTGGGATCCAAATTCTTATTACAAAATCGCTTATTTTATGATAAATACGCATTTTTTAGCATTCTCGTTCGCAGGTATAGTTTCCTAGACAATCACCAACGTAACTGTGCCAAAATATCAAATTTTGAAAATTGGGGGCGCTCTTCAAAAAATGTGCCATTATTGCTTTACACACGGTTACATCGCCATGAACCGCAAGTCAACTGGTGGTTGAGTTTTGTAATCGCCCCTAATATATTTTATTATATCATATTATCATATTGATTTGTATCATGACCATTGTTCAAGATCATTTGTTTACTCTAATACGTAAAAGCAAGATCATCGTGATGTGAATACGGGACCTGAAGAAAAAGAACAAAAAGAAAGTGTTGAAAACAATTATTTCATATACATGTACTACAACTTTATCTTTGTTTATTGAGACGAATTATCTAGTTATATTGTTTCATACTTAAAACAAATGATTAAACGTAAGCAACACGATTGAGTACAAGCAATAGATAAAAGGTGGAAGAGTTGTAAGCCTGCAGGGATCGATATATGCTGCACGAAATTTAAAAAAAAATGGACATGTATTTAGAAGGAAATGACCCATAATGCATTATTCTAGCAGAATCTATGACGATGCGAAACTAAATTCAGTGAACGAGAGGATCAAGTAAATGATACAACCCGAGGGAATCAAGTAAAGTGGATCAAGTAAAAATTGGACATACTTTGCGAAATTTGCTTAACACTTCACTGCATAAGGGCTTTGCACTTCCGTTAGTGCATAAGGGGGATCCTAGAGGCCTATTCATTATATAACCACTTTCCCAAAAGAATTTTAGATGAAATTCACCACATGTTAGAAGGATTCTAAGACATCAACAATAAAGAAATAAAACTGAAAAAAATTGTTCAGTAAGAAAACTAGGGGCAAAACATTGATTTTAATTTTGCGTCAAAATGTGCGAATAAGACACTAATTCGTTTCTGCATTTTCTACGGCACTGATTCACCTAAACTTTTGCTGATTGCTTTAATTGGTGAAGAATGAACTATATTTACCATATTAAGCACAAACATAAATGGCTCATGCCATTTTATATTTTTAGGTTTACTTTTATAATTTACCATAGGTTCCTATAGTAAACCGCTATATGATGTATATAAAATATTATGACACCAATGGCCTACTATACTTTCCAAGAATTTGTTGATAAATTATTTACTTTGTTTATGTCACTAGGTGTATGCATTATGAAAATCAGAATCACAGTAACTCTATAAAGATTTTACATTTTTGTCACGGGCACTTCCGTTAGTGCATAAGGGGGCTCCTAGGGACCCATGCTAATTAACGCAAAAACGACGTGATGGATTTGAATTTTTTGCACCAATGCAAGCGCAACTAAAAGTTAGACAATACAAAACCTATACACCAAATATATAGCAGCGTTAAAAAACGCCGGCCGAAAAACAAAAAATGGGCCCCTAGGAGCCCCACCTTAAGTGTTAACCTGTCGGAACTTTAGAATGAAAAGGTTACATGCGTTAATATTGCAAGTAGCAAACATAGTCATCAAAAAAAAGTTTGCCTAAAATTGTTTTCTTCATGTTAAACTTAGATATTCTTTTAAACTATACCATATTTTGTGGTTCGATCTACCATCATGTAAGCTAATTCCAAGGCTTTGTGACTGGAACAAAGGAATGTATTTATGTTTTGAAAAGATCCGGACCATTCGTGTGAAATATAGCATGCATGGTGGATGTATATTAATCTTTGATTTGAATCGGGATTTCGGGCACTTTACTACTTTATTTTTGCATTACATAATATTAAGTACAATTCCTGAATGTTGGAACCACACCCTATTCTGTAGTCACTACTGTAACCTACAGTTTCTAGGGCACTGCAATCCCACGCTATGCGTTTAGCAGTGTCCTCATCTCATTCACCATTATGGTTTATCATGTTTTATATTGTATTTGATTGTATTTTTATGTTGAAATAAATTGATTTGATTGTTTTGGATCAGGATTTCGGGCAAGAATCTCATATGTGCTGGGTGATGTCTTGGCAGCTCTCCTGTTGAGAGGGTGATTAGCGCATTAATCATGCCTGTAAATGGATCATGGTGACTTTTAAAACAAAAGCGGCAACGTGATAGGGTCTCTGTCCATGCTCTAACAGATATTCGCTGTAGAGTGCTACATAATGGAATTTTTGCCAGTAATCGGTCCAACCAAATCACAAGGAATTAAAAAAAAATTGCATAACATGTGTCCTTTGCCCTGTGGTATGTTTAGACCGATTGCTGGCAACGAATCCTATTACGTGGCACTCTTTACGAATTAAGGCCTTGGCTGAAACAGCTGTTACAAAAAAAGCCCTAAGTCATTTAGATTGCTCAAGGGTCAGGACAGGGGTTTTTGCAGGAATTATTTGCTAAATAGTAACCAGCGAGCGATTTGGCGTCATATTACGCCAGCGAAGTAGTTGCTCATCTGCAGAATATACCTAAGAGGGCGCTAGTCAAATATTTCTCTCTTGTCTGGTTTTCCGACATCGTTCCGAATAAAGGCACCGGTGCTTGTATACGCGATTTTACGGTATCTCCTTTCACACCGGTTTACCCATGCGCCTTTTGTGGGCAGACCAGCGGATCTCTCGGTTACCATTCATTGAAAAACATGATTAATTATTATTATTAGAAAGTCAAGGGCGGGTCCGGACAGAATGCCGAGGCCTCGGCTAGCTTTAGCAATGGTCCAGGTTCACTGCGCTAAAACAATGGAACCACCGAAGCGAATCTGGGCTATTTAACCCGGTCCCAGGTATGAGGTAACAAAAAACAAACAACCTGGTCTATCATTTTCCAGCAATAAAATTGCTTATATGCAACATTTTCGCTCCCATACTGTGTCTTCAATGATCCCCCACCCCCCCCCCCCCGCACTAATGACTTTTGATATGAATTCACCCATTTAATTAATGGTTATTTTCTATACCAATGCTCACAGTGTGTGCACTGTCCGCGTGTTATTGTTGCCACATACAGTGTTTGAAGTAGTAATATAATATACATAACTGAAATTTACTGTTTTTTTTTTTTTTTTTTTTTTTTTTTTTTAATTGTGTATTTTTATTTGGTTAAAGTTTTTTAAAAGTTGTAATTTTGTCGCCATTTGCAGTGTTTACTCTATTATGGACTTCAGCATCCGTATTTCATAAACGAAAATTCATAACTCTTGCGCTTTTCCACTGGACCACACGTGCCCTAGTACAACTTCTCCATATCACTCGGGTACCGGTGAATTTCTGTTATTCGCAGTAACCTCTGGTACTACACATACCTGTTTACTACCTCAAATCGAAAAATCCGACCGACTCATCTCAAACTTTGGAAATCAGCACTTTAGGTGACTGTCCCCAGTTCTAGATGACTATTTTAATTAATGCCCAAAATATATACTTGGAAATCCATAGTTGTAAGAAAGACACCAATACCCAATGTGCTATAAAAGTAATTATATTCTGCGTACTATACTGAATTCGTTAATCATTGATTGGTTAAAAGGGTATCACATGTCCTTAAATAGTTTCTACTATTCTTGTGGTTAAAGCGTTGAATTAAAACAGCTGACAATAGTAGTTATCCAGTAGGACTACTCACGGCCAATAGTACTGCGTACTTCACAATAACACCGTTACGCGCACCCGAACTTGGCCGACTTTCTTTGTAGCGTATCCTCAAAATCTCGGGGTTATTCGCGGTAGTAAGAAAACTTTTTTAAAGATCTTTGTCGTTATATTGAGTAAGTTTTAAGAATTTAGTATGAGGTATATAAAACAAACATTGACTGCCCTTCATTCGAGAAATTGTCAAACTGTTATTGCTCCTCAGTGATCTGAAGACTGTACTATTTTCCCTCATCTGTGCTTCGGGAAAATAGTACGGTTTTCAAATCACTTCAGCAGTGGCGTACCGAGTTAGTCAATCCCGCCAGAGGGGACAAAATTCGTAAGTCGTCCAGGTGATTTGCTCCAAATAAGTCAGAACTTGGCGAATTGCCTGCGTAGCATGCGAAAATCGCTGAATTGACTTTAATTTTGCCCAAATTTAGGCTGAAATTTGTCGAAATTCCCTGAAGAAGAGGAGGAATGAAAACGCATATTTTGGTGCATATCTTCCCGCTTTTCGAGCCAGACGGGGCAACCAACCACCCCGGTCGGTACGCCACTGCACTCCAGAGCAAAAGTTCTGACCATTCCTTTCACGGGCAATCAATATTTGTATACTATTCCTAACATAAAGGCAATACCACTTTGTCTGGGACACCCTTTAGAAAATGGTGATCTTTAAACCTTTGCGCAAGAACCTAGATTGCATGAACGGGTCCCTTATAAACTATACCTGTATAGTGGCTCCGTCAGTGACCACGACTGGTTTGGTGTGAAAAGTAACTGGGCGCATTTGCGCATTTGGTAGTTTGCCTTTTTTACGCAAGAGGATGAGAAATGCCACAATGACAAGCATTATTATTAGGATCACTATAGCAGAAGCGATTATAACCCCAGCTAAACCACCATCAGATAAGGCGCCGTCATCTATATAAAAAAAAAAAAACAAATACATTAATACAATGATTAGAAAATTATGTTAAATAATATAACTAATTCAATTTGTAACATATCTCGAGTACAAAAGGTTTTAGTGATTAAGCATGTAGACAGCCTGACAGAAACCCCAGAAACGCGATTCTAAAGTGCTGCAAATGTAGTATTTAGGAGGGGGCTAGACAAAATTGATCCAATTGTGTTAATAAGTATACCTCGTTATTTGTCTAACCATAAGGATTGAGAAAAATGTATAGTTTGTACTATCTACAACCGAAAGCTTGAGTGTCTCAAATTCTTGCTTAACAAAGTAGGGGGAAACAAGGTCAAGCCCCATTGAATGCAATGGACGTTGACCTTCTGTGCCCCTACATCGGAAACTAACCATTTAATACAGTCAAAACTATTCCTTATTTGAATCCTATGAACTCCACTAAACATTTGCACCATTTTTATCCAAATCCGAGCAACCTTAAAATTTGACCCCTGTACAACTGGCATTGACCCTTTTTACTGATTTTTGCTATTTTTAGCCTATAACTCTGAAACTTTAGGCTGTAGATATTACAAACTATACCTTTTCTGAATCCTTATGGTTAGACACATAATGTGGTATACTTTTAGACATGATTGGATCAAATTAAAAAAATGACCCCTGTACAATCTTTGTCTTGGCCCCCTCTCCTTAAGGCACCATTTGCAGCACTTAAAGAATCACGTTTCAGGGGTCCCTGTCAGGCTGTCAACATATTTAATCACTCAGTCCTTTTGTACTTGAGATGTGTTATAAATGCCTGCTCGCTCCCGGGTTATATCTTTTGTTCTGCGTATCAGATTGGAATGAAATGAATGGCAAATAAAAGCCTATTTTATTGGCTTGAAAACAATACCAAACAAAGATCCTTACGTACTTTCTAACAAAATGCCTTTGTCTCGAGAGCTACTAGCTTAGAGTGCCCTGAAAAACACTAAGTATATAATGAATAATAAAGGTTTCAAACCTGAAGAGAACACTTTCAAAGAAGACCCTCCAAGAAAACCGTCACTACTGGTATCAGCTGCTATCTTTTGTACAATATCTTCGTATGTTACAGGCGATGTGGCATCGAACACAGCAGTAAATTCTACAGTAACGCTGCCAGGTAGGATAGCTAATATCTCGGAATACAGGAATCCCGGAAAAGTTCCCAACACATTTCCTAGCTGAAACATCAAAAGGGAGGTTGGAAGTTTAAGGGCCATTTCGTGATCGACAATCTCCTCAGCGCGATTACCTAAAATGACTGTGTAACATTTGAACCGACCAATGGGGATAATAATGGTAGGAAGTTTTACGCCATCTTAGAGAGACACCCAATGGGGAAAGTTGGCGTACTTTCGGAATTTTAGCTGCGGGAAGCAGCTCTACTAGTTTCTGTGTTATTCCGTCCATTAGTAATGATTTTGAATCATAATAGTAGCTGCGCGTTCTAAATTCAGGGACGGTTTCCGAGACATTTTTGAACAATCGCTATTAGGCGGTATGGGACCTACTTGACAACTGTATCTTCAAAAAAAACAAAAAACAAATTAAAACAATTAAAATTAATATTTTAAAGAATCCAATCAAATCAAAATCGTATATACTTTTTTAATACAGGAAATGTATTTTTTTGTGTGTTTCAATTTCATCGTAGAACCTGCCAACAACGAATAGTTACTGGCTGACGCAGCGCGGCCGGCCATATTCTGTTGTCTCGGTTCTACTACCCAGAAGGAACTCCAGCGGCATTACTTCCGGTCTTTTTACGGGACGCGACCCGTGATATGACGTCGCAAAATTTCAAATCCAAGCGCTTAAATTTACCAATGCGAGTATCGACGAAAAACTACAAAACTGAATGAAATTAAATTTCCTGATTGCATTTAACAGTAACTGGTCACATAGAATAGTTACTATACTTGGTTTTAAAAGCACAAATGCACACATAGTTACGAACTTCGTAACAACAAAGCGACGTCGAACACGCTGAAACTACGTACTATTTTGGACATAAATCACAGTCACGAATTACAACAAAGTTTGACCAGACCCATGTAGAATTTGCCTGTTTAAGGAACAAATGTTGATCGCTGGCTTCTGTCGAAAGAATTTGGTCAAGGTTTTGGTCAACTTAGAAAGAGTTGATGTTAGTGGATGAGTTCATAAACGATGTCGACATCCAGATATCAAAACACATCTGGGTGAAAACAAAATTGATAGTATGTATGAAAAGCCACAAACGAAGATGGTTATGCTTTGATGCATAAACTAAGAAGTAGGCACAGCCAAGCCACTAGGTACAACAATAACAAAGCTTCTCATTGTAGGACACAGGATGGTAAATTCCAGTCAGGTTACCAAGAAAAGGGGAACAAAGAAAATAATGGTGCTAACCGACCAAAAGCATCGAATGGGAGCCAAACCACAATTCGCATACCATCACTGTAAAAAAAGTCAGGGCATACAAAGTAACGCTGTTGGGAGTTGCACGGCTACCCGCCTAAAACAGAGGCAGCCAAAAGTGAGTAAAAACTAATAGGTTGTGCAGCTACCTTAAGGTCAAAAGTTCATTCTTATGTTGAAAAACAAGAATTCTCCCAAAAAAGGGAATCGACACAGGGTAAATAAGGGATGACTTAATTTTGTTTTGGAGGTATTTGTGTCACTTTCAAATGAAAGTGTTGATCCAAAGCCATTCGAATCATGCGGAATACGTGATGGGTTTGATGGAACTGTCCTTCAATGGTTTATGTCGTATTAATCAAACAGATCACAAAGTGTTAAAATTTCTGACAGATGTTCCATCCCATCACAACTTCTAATTCGGTGCGCTGCACCTCGAGGAAGTGTGCTGGGTCAGGTGCTTCTTCTATATATACCACCATTTTTGGTGAAATCATAAAAAATATAACCTCCAATATCACCTTTGATGACTGATGACTCACAGATAGATTTCATTTAATCCAAACTCAAACTGAAGTTTTGCGACAACTAGAATTATGTATTTCTGAAATTCGCTGCTTGATGTCTACTACCTTTCTGAAGTTTTAGTACAAGACAGAATCCACCACTCTTGGCTATAAACTTCAACATGCAAAACTCACCATTCTTATCAGCCAGAATTCGCAACCTTGGCACTATCTTTGCTGCAGACATGACTGTAAAGGGCCATATTTCTCATGTAACCAAATATTCGGAAATATCTCAATAATGATGCCACTGAACAATTAGTACGTGCATTTGTTACTTCACGTCTGGACATTATGTTCCTCTTTTGGACTTTCAGATACTTAGTTCAAACGATTCATATACGATTCAAACATATGGTTCTGGAACATAAACTCATAAGGGACCAAATCAATCCTCAACCGTCGGACATTTTCCGGTTCTGCCCGGTTCCAGGCGGTTCATTTAATCCGCTCAATTCTTCTGAATCAGCTTTAATACGATGAGGTGAATCAGCCAAACTCAATGAGTCGATTGAACCGCGCGGAACGGGACAGAACCCGAAAACGCCTGCCAGTTGAGTATTGAATTCGTCCCTAACATATCAAGGTTTTTTTTTATTAACACTGTTTCCACAAACTTGTTACAAAAATCCCCTGCATTTTGTCAGGATCAAACTTAAGCGTCTCAGGCTGCCAATGCAGTTTTGAGGAAGATCATATTTTTTTTCCATTAATCATTTCCAACACTGATTCTTTCTGACATGCTTACTAATAGTATTTTATATTCCATTAATCTAGGTCATATGGTGTCTGGGAAATGACATAGAGCGTAATTTCGAGCCAAAATCTCAAAGAAGCATTTGCCTTCTCCTCCATTCTATACTACCAAGATGTCAATTCAACAGAGCTCAAGATGGTCTGGATAATTACATAGCTTAAAACAACAAAGAGTTAAAGATCAAATAAATACAAAAGGTTTTTGAGAAGGCCTCTACAAAAATATCAGAAACATATAGAAAAATACTATAAAACATCTGATCGGAATAGGAGCATTGTATGGGAACTACAGGTCAGTTCAATTGTCATGTATTTCGTCGGTCGTTACATATGTTAAGGCATGTAAGTGATTTGTATCGTAGTCAGGCAATATAAATTGATAAATACTTTACCACGATCAACACTTTTCTGCCAGATCTCGATATGCAGCTGAGTTGGGATTTCCATACTCTGGATTATAGGTAGCCGGAGACCCATCAATTTCCGCGAGAGTTATTCTACTTGCAATTCTTTTGACGGTCGCTGTTTCGAGAATTACAAGATAAAAAAATACATGCATTGTTAACATGTGTGTCAGATAAAAAAGGGCCTGCATTCCCAAAAGTGAAATTTGCTTTACTCTAAATCATCGATCAATTGTGTCAAATACATCGCTGAAATTGACATGAGTAACATAAAATTTCAGGCAAGCAAGCAGAGCCGTTTTTTTAGGGGGGGGGGTTGCGGAACTTCGAAAAAGTGGACTTTTTTTCGAGAAAGTGGACATTTTTTTCGTAAGTGGATCTAACCCCCTAAAATTGTGGGTCCTTTTTTACTTTTTGGGCCATTTTTATCACCAAAAAGTGGACTTTTTTTCGAGAAAGTGGACTTTTTTCGAAGTGATAACCCCTAAAATGGTCTTTTTTACTTTTGAACATTGTTATCACCAAAAAGTGGACTTGTTGTTCAGGGGGGGAATTTGACCTTTTCTATCAAAACATTCAGCAAAAATGTGTTCCTTTTACCCCTTTTGTGGAATTTGGTGGGTGCGACCGCACCCCCCCCCCCCCCCCCCCGCACCCCCTGCGTACGGGCCTGCAACAAGCCATTTACTGAAAATCAATCAAAAAACAAACAAAAAAGCAAATACGTTGGCCTGGTGTTCATTCGTATACCTGTGTCTCTTATCTCCACCGTTGCCGATGCTGGCTCACCAATAGCGAAAATATTAGATTCCAACTCTACTCGAAAATGTTCTGTATTCTCGGGAATGTTGTCGTTGATAATATCAATATCTATGTAACTGATCGGATCATCAACGTCAAATCCAATATTAGTGCTTAGTGCTCCATAATCGACATTAGGTAAACTACTAGAAGCGCTGCCGTCCTGTGTCTGTATACCTATTGGAAAGTGTTTAAAAACACACATACACAGTAATAATGAAAATTTTAAGTAATAAGCGCACTATATGCTGTGTACACCGAACCCGTCGTAGCTGGGGCACACACTAAATAACTCCGCTGAAATGCACGTAAATATGCCATGATCCATGCCATTTCAACCCACAGAACTAAAAATGCTAACTCTATGTTTCCACCCCATATGACAATACAGAATGTTCCAAAAACTATACAATCAAATATTGTTTTTTGCTAAAAACTTAAGTTCCTCTCAACTGTTAACAGGGTCTTTTTAGAAATGTTCCAGCTTTCATGAGATTTATAGTTGGTGTAGTTTGGGGGTCTGGTTCAAGAGTTATGCCCAATAATCTTAAAAAAAAAACCTTGGTCTAGTTTCGGCTATCCCGATATCAACACAGTTGCCATTGAACAAAGCGCTGCTGCTTGTGACATAACATGATTTATAAGTTTATAATGTCACAATTGCCAATAAAATACATGTAGCAATGGAAAATTGAATTCCAAACTGACCTGACAGTTTAGACCATCTTGGGCAATGGTCATCTTCAGAGTGATGGTCATTTCCAATAGAGGGCGCACTAGTACAGGGTGCAAAAAGTGCGGGAGCTGGGAGCGCCGCTCACAGGAAATGAGAGCTCAAATTGAGGAAATGAGGCTAAGGGTACAAAAATGAAACCGTTAATAATCCGTTAAAAATAAAGAAAAATGAAAAGGAAAACTGGAAGAAAAGTGACGAGGGAAAGAAAAATGTAGAAAAGACGGAGAAAAAATAAAATGGCATGAGAGTTCTCTTAATAGCCATTTTGGCAAGTGAAAGGAAATTTATGGGTAAGGAAATATAGGGGAAACGTGAGGAATAGAAACCAAGGGGAAATGTGATGAAAAGAAACATTGGGGAAATGTGAGGAAAAAGGAATCAAGGAAAAATGTGAGGAAAGAAACCTAGAGGAAATGTGAGGAAAGAAACCTAGGAGAAATGTGGGAAAAGTTTAGAAGTA
The DNA here is from genome assembly GCA_023653785.1 of Ophioderma brevispina. Lineage (NCBI taxonomy): Eukaryota > Metazoa > Echinodermata > Ophiuroidea > Amphilepidida > Ophiodermatidae > Ophioderma > Ophioderma brevispina. The sequence continues at coordinate 3,622 of JAMKCH010010203.1, read as the reverse complement.
TTAAGAAATGAATCCTGGAAGAAATGAGGGGGAAAACCTAGCAAAAATGTGAGGAAAAGAAACCTATAGGAGAAATGAGAGGGAAAGAAACCCAGTGGAAATGTTAGGAAAGGAAATCTAGGGGAAATGTGAGTAAAATATAAATCCAGGGATGTTGTAGAAAAGGAACCTAGGATAATAAATACTAGCGGTTGCCCGCGCGAACGGCAACCGCTAGCTGATTTGAATGGGAGCGATCACTAAACCGGTTGATCAGTCTTCTATAATGCCAAACTTCATAGACATAGAATATGTTTTTCCAAGTTTTCTCATTTATTTATTTGCCTTAATATGCCTCAAATGTGTTAAGTCAAGAGCTGTCAAGATTTAGGCCCCCTATCTCAACATGAGCTATGAAGCCATGCACTCTCAAAGAACCATCAGTGTCGTATCCGGGGTCGGAGGATAGGGGCTACTCAACGGTGTTCAAAGAAAAAGGGGAAATCAGGGAAGCTCTCTTGGGAAGAAAGTTGAGGTCCGGTACAATTAGGAAATTTTGATGGGAAATCATGAAAAATCAACCGGGACGAATTTTCCCCTGGCCGGGCTGATTTCCCCCTGAACACGCTTTTTCTCCCCTCAAAACTGCTGCCTACGCCAATGGGCCATCTCTAAGGGCGCCGAGAGGCCAGCACCTATAGATGGGATCTTTGCTACATGTCCAAGGGGTTATACAGTGGGAGGGGGTGTTCCCATAGATGATGACGCTTATAGGCGTATTATGGTTGTTAACACCCAGCATCATTGTCACCCAATGGCCCAGTATTATTGAAAATTTACCATCGCCATCCAAAGACTCCTATTTTTTTCGACAATTTTGAAATCTTTCACTCCAAGACCTCTACTTTTTAGAAAATGTTGCCAAGTTTGCACCCAAAGACCCTCTTTAAAACAAAATAGCAAATTTCCACCAAAAATCACCCTTATAATCTGGCTGCCTTTCACCCAATAACCCGTTTTGGCACATTCTTTATCAGCGAATGCCCCTAACTCCTAAAGACCTTTTTAAAATTTTAGCAAATTTCCACACAAAAATCATCCTTATTTATGGGCATTTTGGCTGCCTTTCACCCAAGAACCCTTTTTGGCACATTCTCTATCACTGAATGCCCCTAGCTTTGAAAGCAGCAGCCTTAAACCCTTATTTTCATATGGTTGAATTAAATGTTTTAGTGCGCTTCGCGCAAAATTCAAAAAATAGTCATTTGAAAGACTATTTTCAGACTGAAATTAAACGTGATTATAACAAAACTTGGTGGTGTACAATATTATGAAATGGATATTGGTGTAAGGCTCGCGCTTCCAAACCCTGGGGCATTCGGTGAGAGACGACTGAAAAAATAGGGGTCTAGCAGCCAAATTGCCCCAAAATAGGGGTTTTCAGAATGATAAATTGCCAAAATTTTCGAAAAATGAGGTTTTTGGGTGAAAATGTTCAACATTTCCTCCCAAAATAGGGGCCTTTTCACAAATTATGGGGTCTTTGGGTGATTTCTTTTTTTAAAAATGGGGTCTTTGCGTGACAAATATGCTGAAAAGGGGGGTCTTAACAGCCTTACATACGCGTGGCTTCTAAGATGGGAGTGCCCCCGGGATATCGTGCCCGGAAGCCCGACCCGGAAGGAGCAAAAATTTGCACAGAGCTAGAGAGGCAGTGGCATTCTGTAGACCTATCCTTGCTCCTGGTGCCATTCTGCATGTTCTGTTCCTCTGGCAGTAGCGACACCGGCACCAGACTTCTTTGTCGGTTGGGGGGGTTGCCTTTTCGCTGTTACAAATTGCACGTTTCACTATGTCTCAAGCTGCTTCAAAATGTGTTAAGTCAAGAGCTATCAAGATTTGTCCCCAACATTAGCTATAATGAGCCAGGAGAAAATTTACTGCCAATGGGCCAGCCAAAGAATTCCCACTCCCAAAGACCCCCTCAGTTACGTAGCTGGGCTCGGAGGAAACGGCCCACGAAGTGACTTAGTCAATCGTGGGGGAAATACGCCCCCCTCCCCCCATAGGGCGAGTTGGCCGAGCGGTCTAAGGCGCTGAACCGTCGGCAGGGTATAAGATCGACCGAGCGACCCTGGTTCGAGCCCGGCGAGAGTCGGGTTTCTTGGTCATACTCAAATAGTTCCTATAAGGTCGGAAATTGCATAATCACGCAGCACTAATGTAGTGTGAATATGGAATTTCTCCTCGCTCCCACCCATTGCGTAGAATGTGCAGGTATATGCAGTAGGTGCCCGGCGCCTCATGGTTCAGAGAGTCATGTAAAGCTGTTGGTCCCGTGTGTCAGTGGAGTCAATCCTGAGCACGTAAAACGTTGCAGACCTCATCGAAAAGAGTAGGGGATCATCCCGGGTCTGTTACCTGCACTCATCGCTCTAGGTACCAGAGTCCTCTAGTGTGATGCGGGAATCCGCTTTACAGGAGGTTAAATTGATCCAGATCCAGATCCAGACCCCGTATTTCGGGGGGGAGTAGGCATACCCCCTTGGAAAAATTTGCGGCAATTTTGAGGCAAAATGAGCCGTTTTGGACGCTACCCTTCAATCAGGTCGAATTTTTCCCTGACCGAGCTGACTTCCCCCGACCGCGCTTTTAAGAATAATGCTCCTTATAGATGTAACTGGGCTACGTACCCTGGGCACCGCCTTTAAGGGGGTGAAAGCGGCCAATTATTTATGGGCAAATAGGCTTCAATGATTCAAACAACAAACTGTAATGAGATAATCATGATAGGTCTAATGTAAATATAGGCCTACTCTTTGCTCAAGGCAGGGCCGTACACAGGATTTTTGGGGGGTGGTGTGGGAATCGAAAAGTGGACTTTTTTTGTAAAAGTGCTTATTTTTCAAAAAAAGGTCATCTTGAAGGTTCTGAATAGCTTAAAATCCAAAAGCTTCCCGGGGCTCCGTCCTGGATTCCTGCTGGGGCTCTGCCCCTGCATCCCTTCAGGGGCACAAACCCGGACCCTAGGATGGACATGGGGCTATATCCTTTTTTTCCATCGTGAGGACCGCCATTCTCCTCACTCCTGAGGCCCGTCAATCATTCTGCACCTTAGCAACAAAAGTTCATTGGATAATTCCACTTTTTGGATAGGGAGAGATCCCACTCAGAGAGGAGATAATAGAAAATACTAGTTTACAATAGGGTCCTAATAGGTGAGAGGGGATTTAGGAACCCGGGTCCTCATGAGTGAGATAGGATTAAGGCTTGAAATGCTAATACAAAATTGTAGAATGAAATTAAGGACATATGGTGGGTTTCCTACAGAGGGTCCTCATAAGTGAGATGGGATTTAGGGATTTAGGAACCCGGGTCCTCATGAGTGAGATAGTATTAAGGCTTAAAATGCTAATACAAAATTGTAGAATAAGATTAAGGACATTTGGTGAGTTTACCCTAGAGGGTCCCCATATGAGATGGGATATAGGAACCAGGGTCCCCATGAGTGAGATAGGATTAAGGCTTGATATGCTAATACAAAATTGTAGAATGAGATTAAGGACATTTGGTGAGTTTACCCTAGAGGGTCCCCATAAGTGAGATGGGATTTAGGAATCCGGGTCCTCATGAGTGAGATAGG
>JAMKCH010010202.1:0-37533 GCA_023653785.1 Ophioderma brevispina | reverse complement strand
GAACGTGATCAATCAACTGTATGTAAGATAAACTTCATTTCTATAACTTGCATAATACATCGTTTTTGCATTAAATAGCATCGCATTTTTGTGTGTATGGAAACAGGTGTGTGTGGGGGTGGGGGTAGGTATGTATTAGAGAGCTGACGGTGTTCTATCAGACCTCAGAGACACAACTATTGTGAAAGCAATACAAAATTCAAAGTTATAAAATGGATTTAGAAAACTAGTGTATCTTAAATTATAAACGGAGAGATTTGGTTGAACAAAAAAAAAAAAAAATAACACAATATGGATTCGAACTTAAGAACTTCAATGAAGCATTGGTTACAAGCCAATGGATTAGCCACTACACTAGCACGTTGTATGTGTTTTGGTTGTAAACTTAAGCCCTATTAAAATGGCTATCGATCAGAGATGCATTCTGGGTAACCAACGGTCTACCAAGAAAGAATTAAAAAAATGTATATATGATTCTTTTTACTTTTCTGTAGACCGATTAAATTGCATCTATTTCGAGTCTATTTGAAATCTTCCGAGTTATTACTCTCTATTATGTCGTGTTAACCGTTGTTGACCGAAAGTTTAGCAATCATAAAGCTTGAATTAGTCATTTAAACTGACGTTGGAGATGACATAATCGACAAGAGAATGCATAAGATCTTTTGATTGTCTTCATTTCATCGAGTTGTTACTCTGGTCTAGTGGTAGTTACTCTGGTCTATTAATCCAATTTTTATGGGTTCGAATCCACTTCCCATCATGAAAAATATACTGGTTTTTTTTTACTCTTTTTTCTTGATATAATGATATATATATATATATATATATATATATTATACAGTATAATTAATACTGGCGAACTTTGAACTTTCTTCTGATATCAGACTCTATTTTGATGGAGTAGTGTGGTGGTGTCGAGGTTCTCGATCGGGTCACCCGCCTTTAAGCAGTGCCATATAGAAAAGAGCAGCTCCTAATGACAAGAGGTTTAAGGATAAATCGGACTAATTATTTTCAATGGAGGCGCGTGGTTATCCCTCCACAAATATATTTGCCAAAAGTGGATTTATCAAACAAATTCTGTAAAACAACGTGGGCATGGTGGAAGATTTTTTTGTTTGTTTTTGGTTTAAGATCTTGAAATATTCTACTACTATGTCTTACAGCACTGTTTCGAAGCCCTCACTCCTCAGAGACCAAATGCAAAATGATATAAAATTCTCATTTATTTATTTATCTTATTCTGCATTTGATCTCAGAGCAAACGTGCGTGTATGACAGTCTTGTGTTTTAGGTGTGTATGTTCGTGGTTGCGTGTGAATGTGCACGTATATTTTATGTGTGTCAGTGTGTGTGTGTATGTATGTGTGGGTGGCACTGCGTGTGCGTGCGTATGTGTGAGTGTGTGTGTGTGTGTGTGTCTTCGCGCGCGAGTTTGGCTGGAATGTACTGTGGTGTGCATTTGGTCATGTTTTATTCAGTAGTTTTCGTTGTTCAAACGTGCCTATATGAAAATCTTCTGTTTTAGGTGGGTGTGGGTGAGCGCGAGTGTGTGCGTGCGTGCGTGCGTATGTGTGTGTGCGGGGCGAGTGCGTGCGTATGTGCGTACTGTGTATGTCTGTGTGTATAATGCACGTTTTTGTGCTTTCGGTCATGTCTTATTCAGTATTTTTTCGTTGCACTTTTAACTTGCAATATTTTGTATATGTTATTTATTATTATTTTTATTAAAATTTAAACTTAATGTTTAAAAATTCACCGTACAAGCATTCGATTTTAACCTTTGTGTAATATAATAAAGATATTAAGGTCATCTTCATTTCCTGAAAAAATGGTGTTCTTAACTTACACCGTTCTCGAGTTATGAGCGTTTTTGTGAATTTTGTACATGATTTTTTCGACCTTTGGATACAATCTTGTTCATAAGTCCTTGGAACCCCTGTTAATATTGGCAGCCATTAAGGAGATAATAGTCTTGAAACGCATTGTAACTATTCTTTTTTGCCCCCGCCCCATCGGGGGTCCCCTCCATCATTGAATTGAAAATAATATGGTGCGAGATTGCTCACGTGTGTCCCGTGCTCATGCAACATTGAAATGATGGGCTGGAACAAAATCTACACAGTGTTCCAACAGTTTTAACAAGATGTGTTAGAGCTTATAGTTCTACAAGGCAGCAGTTCTCAATACAGTAGCTGAGGGCCGAGAATAGATAAGTTCCTACGTGAGGTCCAAATACACCGAATTTTCTTATGTTTCCCTTTATATTTTAAGCAGTCAAGGGCCAAAAAATCAAATGTTGCGGGCCGATTTGGCCCGCAGGCCACTTATCGAGAACCCCGTTTTACAGCTTTCCTTTTCAATACTACTATTCACATGGGACACACAATGGGGTTCACCCAGTTATTACCCCTTCCATATGAATGTTGGGTTTGACCTTCTTGGTGACTGACTGTTTACACACAGACCCCTATCGCCCCATGGGGGGAGCACTCCCATCTTGAAGGTGAGCCACATATGTAAGTTTTTGTTAGAATTAAGACTCCCCCCTTTTCAGCATCGCCAGGGCCGTACGCAGGCATTTTTTATGGGGGTGTGGGTCCTCGAAAAAGTGGACCTTTTTGGCAAATGGACCAAACCCCCCTAAAATGATTCCTTTTTGGATGTTTTTTTTTTGCCATATTTTCTCTAAATTTTGGACCTTTTCCTACAAAAAATCTGCAAACGTGGACCTTTTCCCTTTTGTTGATTTGGGGGGTGCGACACGCACCCCCACTGCAATCGGGCTGAGCATCGCTGTCACCCCAAAGCCCCAATAGATTGAAAATGTCACCGCAAGAGCCCATATATTTTTTTAACCTTTTACCAACTGTCACCCAAAGACCTTATTTTTTTTATTTTTTTTATTGTTTTGAAAATTTTCACTCACAGACCCCTATTTTTGCGCGAAATTTTTTGCAAATTTTTCTAAAAAGATTGGCAAATTGATTTACCCAAAAACTCCCTTATTTTGGGCCATTTTGGTTGTCTCTCCCCAAAGACCCATATTGGTTGTAGTCCTCTGTCCCAAATGCCCTGGGGTTTGAAGTCTATAGCCTTAAAACCAATATCCATTTCATATGTAATTGACAATGTCATCCAAAGACCCCATATTTTTTGTTTAACTTTTATGTGAGTGGAAATTCCCCAAAGACCCCATATTTTTTTTTTAATTTGTCCAAACTGTCACCCCAAGACCCTATTTTGGGGAATATTTTTTGAAAATTTTCACTCAAAGACTCCTAATTTTTGAGAAAAATGTTTACAACACAATTTTTCTAAAAACCCCCATTTTGAGGAAATTTATTCCCATTGGATTGCTCTCACCCACAACCCTGTATTTTTTTTGTAGTCCTCCATCACCGAATACCCTTGGTTCGAAAGCCCATCCTCACCATATCCATTTCATATGTTTGTGCCCCTGCCCTCCCCCCATATAACCAGTTCCTACTCCCACCCGCTTTTCTTATCTACGGCCCGAGTAAGCCAAACTTCTGTACATTTTTAAGCAGAGTATTGTGAATATTTGAATTACCACCAAACCCCTATGCACTGATAGTAACCACGTTTTGAATCGATAAATCATATGACTACCATGTTTTAAAAAAAATTCTCCTAAAAGATTTCCCAGGAACCCTGTTCCCCACTACTTTCATATTCCACCTTTAAAAGCCTTAAAAAGCCATAAGATCTTTTTAAAATAATGGCCTCAAATGACTTAAACTCATTAATAGGTGACAACCCTTATGAAACCTTAACAAGAGTCATTATGTTAAAGTTTTAATTTACCACAGTTACCAAATTTTAGTTTTTTATGAATGAATAATAACGCCAATGATTTCTACATGAATCCTGACCTCATTCCAAAGTAGTACTCAAGCCAAGGAACTTCTTTTTAAAAACCACAGTCAGTCATTTTGCCCCAATGTAAATGTCCATTGTGTCTCTCAATTGCTAGCGTTGCCTCATATCAACAATGTATTTCCATGTCTTTTGAAAAGGAACATAAGATAGTTAATTCTTTACTTTATTCATTTCACAACTTTTGAAGTAGCACCCCTGGTTTTGTATTTTATAGTCCCTTCACTCCCTCCTCTTCATTTGACACCACCACCCTCTCTAGCTCGCCAAGGATCATACACATTTCCATGTGGATATATTAATTATAAAACGTCTCCCAAATGAGCCTAAGTTAGAGACGTTTAGGAGTAGCAGCAACCCAGTTTTGCTTTATAGTCTTCTTTACCTCCTTTCATTTGACACGTGGGGTCACAACATCACAGCCAAATTTTAGATAACCCAGTGGGCGTGCCAGGGGGGGCAAATGGGGGCAGAGTGCCCCCTCTGAAAAAAGTTTTGAGGGGAAATCGGGAAATAACACACGACATTCATGTTAAATCAGCCACCTTTTTTTTTTCGGATTCTTTTGGGCCCTGCTACCGGGAAATTTTTTGCTTGTTATCGGGACATGTGTTCACCTCCGGAACTGCCCCCGCGGACACCGAGCCTGCTACGCGCCATGGTAACACCCATGTTTTTTGTCAGCGAAAAGATAATAGAAACTGAGTAGGATGGTGGGAAGGGAGAGAGTTGGGGTAAGGGATAGAGGGTATGGGGGGTGGGGGGAGATTTCATACCAATTTCCACAATAAGATCAATTGATGCTATTGAGTCACCTACAACTTGATGTGGGAGTATAAGCATGGTATAGGCCAAATTTTTACAATCAAGTTTGTACTCTCCAATGTGGAGTAAGGCTGTGGGTAGGCAAACTTATGTACAAGTTTGTGGGTACTAGATTGTGTATCAAAAGGTCCAAGGTGACTTGCCTAGGCCCCCAGGGGGACAAAAATGCTCAAAATGCTGCCTGATGTGGAAAATTAGATCGCAAAATAATCCTTTCGAGGCCAAGAAAAAGAAGTTTGTCTCAGAAGACCTGCGTGCATTTTGCTTAAAATTGGTCTTAAGAAGAGTAAGGCCAGACTCAGATATTTCCTGAGAGGGCGCCCTCAAATTTCCAAAAAATCTGTTTTTGTGCATGTCCTATGCTTTTCCATCTACTAATCACTGTGTGAAATTTGCTAACTTAAATCGAATTCCTTCATATAGAAACCCACTTTGATATAAAATTCCGATCCGGACTTTTTTTGTTACCCAGTTATCTATGGGCGATAATCTACACAAAATTTTACTACTCAAACGAAAAATCCGATTCATCTCAAATTTCCGGAATTGTGCATTTTAGGGTACTATCGTTAGTTCTATTTGACGATTTTTCATTATTACACCAAAACTAATATTTCTAAATCTCTGAATCCGACTTTAATGCTTTTTTTTTTAATCAAGGGTTTTACTTACTTTAAAATTAGACAATTAAAATTCAGCCACAAATCAAGCGGGCCGACAAAAAATTAATAGAATTTCGCTGTTCTCGTCTTTTTTGCGCTCGCTATAATTCAGAGAATATAAGCTGTGGTCCACTCCCCTGACCTTTGAACCTTGGCATGTGAGGCTTTACTCATCATATGTAGGGTCCCATGGTGCGCCTCTGACAGAAGTTTTGGTCCATTGAACTCACGTTCAATTGGAGTTTCATTTTACATTTTATAAGCCCTATTTTGTCAACTTTGACCTTTGACCTCGGCCCATGACCTTTGACCTCATCAACATATGAGGGATCCCATTGTGCAACCTATGACGAAGTTTGGTTCCTATTGAACTTCAACTTTTCAATTGAGGTCAATTTTATAACAAAACTTAACATTTTATACACCACATCCACACATACACACGCACACCGATTGCTATAGTGCTGTCACAATTCCTTTTCTGAAATAGGCGTCTACATACGCGCGCGAAGTTACTGCGTGTAACGCGCAGACTGCTGTTTTCCTTTAGTGTTGTCATGGTTCTGTTCCTGCCGGGAATGCTGGCGTAGTCTAGACCCAGAGAAAAGGAATTATGAGGAGAGTATCAAAGGGTCCTCCAGCTAAAGCCTGTGAACTTTTCCAATTGAGTCAATTTTTAAAAAACTAACATTTTAGTGATACACCCCACATCCACACATACATACGCACAACGGATTTCTTAAGTGGTCCTCCCAGCTAAAGCTGGCGGCCCACAAACGTGAGTCCACAAAAAGAACTCCCATTTTTGCATTTGCTTTTTTTCACATTTCTTCTTCTGAGACAAACGTTTTGCCTTATAAACCAATTCATTAGGCTCAGCATCAGTAATTATTTCTTTTTTTATTTGGGGGGGGGGGCAAAGGGGAGGGTACAAACAATTTTTGGGAAAGCCTTTGTCAAAACTCAGTAGTTTATCATGATGTATTTATCAAGGCTATAGCTAGGTGACAGAATTTATTTGAATTGAAAAAAAGACATTTGTTTCACGTAAGCTACTTGGGTCTCTTTTTACCATATTTTTTAAGGTCACTTTGATAAAAACTTTGTAAGGAATTTGGATTTCAATACATCAACATTTTAGACAATGTTGGCATATTTTTTTTTTTTCGAAAGTATAACCCATTTGCAAGGCAACAACCCTATGCCTAGATACGTACGTTCCCCTTCGATCCCCGAAGGGAAGATTATCTACTATGTCTGGATCAATATGAGACGCGTCGCTAAGTATGCTCTTGACTGCGTATTGCACACTGTACTGCCCTGTATCAATGGCATCCCTAGTAATGGTAATCGTTTGCCCGAGTGGGCCAATACAGCGAGGTCATTGTACTTTTGCTGCATGCTACACTCGGCGCAAACACTCACCACTGCGATCGGCGCAGGGCGCCGCGTCTCAGATTTGATTCCACACATAATAAGTAGCATTATTAGTTTTGATATCATACTCTTCACTTTAATCTTAATGATGACAATTACCAAATTTACCCTCTGCTTCTTCCTGGTACCCAGTTTCATATCACTTGACGGCAGGTCAGCATCTTTGATCCTAGGTCCCGTTTCCTTCTGCTTACTCCCAGGAGAGATTTCATAAAATCAGGTGGAATGGAACATCTAAACCTTTTGGAGGAAATGGGAGAACAAAGCTAAAGACTTAGTATTAATATGGAGTTTACTTACTACTTTTGTTACGAAGCACACTGCTGCCAACGGAGGAATACCACATTCTGTAATAGTTTGGTTGAAATAAAACTATTTTAATTTAAAAAAAAAAGTTAACATTCAAAACCCAAGATTTTGGTCATATGTACATTTTATATTGTGCTTCGAGCTCTGCCGTGGCCATGTTGGTCCTGGGCAAGATAATTAATCTCAATTGCCTCATGGGAAGGTTTGAGTGCCCACGACGGCCTCCTAAGAAACAAAAAATGATTACTGACGATGTTCCTAGTGCAGTAGACATGAATGTAAATACCTTGATCTAATAGAAAGGTGCTATAGCCATTAAGGTTACATTTATTTCTATGACTTTCAGTTTACAAACACAACATTCCTTCAACTAATATCAGCTAACTAGGATTTAATAGTACATGTTTGGCCAATGGCGTCATTTAAAGAAGGACCGCCCCCAGGTAAACCCGCTGTCTAATACCGTTACCTACGCATAGTCTTGGGTTGCATTTTATAAACACATGCGGTATATCGGCCTAATGGAATATCCATGTCTCAGGTTAGCTTTTGAGTACGATTTAGCAAGACAGGTTTAACTCTACGGGTATAGTGTGCGAATCCATAAGTTGCGCCGATATGGCAAAAAGGAAAAGGGAAAGGCTTGTCGTGACTATAATGTTAGCCATGGTATTATAGTTTTATCAATATTCCAGAAGGTAAATGAAATTAAGAAGGTATTAGGAAAAACCTTCAGGAAATTGACTTAATGTGATGGTCAACATTAATCGGGAGGTCACTCTGAAATAAACAAATTTTCAAAATAATTTGGAATTCAAATCAATTACGATTGATTATAATGTCCAAAACACCACGTACATTGTTGCAGGCGCTTAATGTGCACAGCGGGGGGATGTTGCTTGGTTGAGTGATAGGATCGCACACAAAGGATGGTGTTCTCGAGGCAAGCCGGGAAACATGGCGAAGTATAGGCCTTAGCTTGATCTCGATACCATGTCATCATTTGCTGGCAATTCTAACACAGCAATGTGTCCGCTACGTTGTAAGTCGTTTGGGCTAGACAATGGTGATTTTGGAAAATGGGTAGATTCATTGAATGCCGATATTAAACATTACACAAGGGTACCTTTTAAATTTCGAGTGCTGGACGTGGTACTTTTTACGATGAATACGCGCGGGAATTTCATTTTCCCTTCATTTTGCTATTTCTATTTCAATTCACCTCACTAACACGATAGTAGTTTGATATTGAGATGATAGTGTAACCCTGCTAATTGTTATAGTGTCTCCTGATATAGGCTAGTATAAAGACCGATGGTAATGGGACTGGTGTGGGTTTTAGCCATGAGTATCAGTTGATTTTGATTAACTATTTGGCTGAAGATGTCCCATTTCACAAGTTAGGTCTTTAGACGTAGGAGACGTGTTTAGCCGGCGATTTCATATGTGAATATGAGCAGTTTTGTTAGGTATTCTGCGAATCCGTTTAGATTGGTTAGTGTCGGATCAAGAACACAGTAGAACGTTAGCATATAAGTCGATAGATAAGCACGATGTTGTGATCAAATTCCAAACATATAATACCAGATTGGATAATTCTGGATGTTAGATTTGTATTGGATGACATATATGCCTGAGTTGATAGTTTGTTATTGAAATATTCTTTACGGGATGTGTAACGGATAAAGGTTTGGTCCCTTGTAATGGGAAATGATGAACTTAGTTGGTGTTGTAATCCCGTTCTTCAATTTTTCGTGCAAAGGGTGAATATTGTGCAGAGAGGTTGAGAGCGAGAAGTTAATTAAATGTCGGTATTGGAATGAAATAGGAACCTTACTGGTTTGATATGGATAATTGATATTAGGCGGCTTAACGTCTTAATTGTAAATATGAAAAATGCAACGTTAAGCTTTTGACGGAATGGGGTCTTAGCTTGTTGATTGTGCATATCGTTAGTTGGCATCGATTACAAGAGGAAGCTTCCAGTTAATGGGGGGTTATATGATTTTTGGTGGATAGCGCCGCAACGATGGATGCTTCTATCTTTAATGAGCTCGATAGTGGTGGTTGTCATACACTAGCAGATTTGAGGATAGAAAATGTAGGTGTTAAATACATTTTATGTGGTATGTGAAGTGCTAGATGAACTGTGTGGAAAGCTATTAAATCGATAGGGCCAAGTTCATAACAAATTAGACGAACTGCCAATTGTATAGTAGCCTGAATTTGATATTGAATTTCGCTCATTCAAAATCTTTTTAATTATACACAAGTGCAGTGAAGCATAATGGGCCAGGTATTCTTAACCGACCGAGGCGGCTTCAGGTAGAACACAGGTTTAAACAATCGCGGTCATTTGAACATTATTACCGTCCTGCCACCTTACAATAGGTTTCATTATGCAGTACGCAATCACCAGGTATGAAAAGCGGAACGCCAACGGGCAAACTTTACGATGTGTATGATCTTTTGGACTCGCCCAGGCCTAGCTCCAGCCTGTGTAATGCCGGAAAGACTTGCAGTTTAACTATATAAAGGCACTTCCGAATTAGGACAAAATTCAGAAACTTGGTCAATGTAGAAATTGTTTTATGATAGGTTCGGTTTAGAGCAACCATTGAACCTAGTTAGTAATATTGTATGGACCAGGAAGTTAAAATTGGAGACACGGTGCTACTTCAAAGTTTTTTCTAACTTTGCATGAAAAAAAAACACTTTTTCTTTCATTTTTTCAAATTATACCGATATAATTTTCAAAATTCATAACATGTGTGTCGTTAGGATTGACAACGAATCTTACTTATTGAAAATCAGTTCCAGTGGTTCGTCTATTTTGAAACATTTCACATGGTAACTTCCTATTGGCTGCTGCAACTGTCAGTCATTAATGGGCAAAGTATTAATTGAAAATGGTCAAAGATGCGTTGGTATTATGAAACATCTGTAACATTGTGAGAAGGTTAGAATAAAATGGATTACCGTCAAAAAGTAAAACAGGATAAGTCAATAAGCTGTAGGTTCTTGGATTTAACTGTCTTGATTTTCCTGCAGGTCTTTCACAATTTCTCAAAAACTCCAAGTTCACTAAAGTTAAAGGGATTAGCAGCGATAATGTGAGAGAATCGAAAAAAATGTGGAAGGATGGAAATGCATATTTTCAGGGATAAGTGTGTACAATTCAAAACTCTTTAAATGTAGAAAAAAAAACCACCCAAAATAGTGAAAAAAATGAAGTATTTGCGGACAATTTTGTCATACCGTCTCCCACCAAATAGAAATACAGCGACAGCGTCATTCTAAAATCTGCATAGGTGATTGTGGTTTACACCACGTACACAATGAACAAAGATCAATAATAGTGTGTTCGAGGTCAAACTGTATTGATCATGATTCACAATAATACGCTGGAAAATCTTTGATATTTTCACCGGGAAAGGCTTTTTTGATCTCAAGTCGGAATTTGCTACGCAGGTATAGAAATTACAGAATCAGCTATAAAAAGAAACCGCTGCCTTTAATACACGGATTTCAAGCCAACACTGGCGGTGCTGTTCGCATATCCATGCCAATAACAAAAACATAAAAATATGAATTTTATGATTTTTCGATGTTTCGGCCCCATTAGCAAATCGCTGCTAATCCCTTTAAGGTTCATGCTATTGGATTCTTAAGATAATTTTACGCTATATAGCTAAGCTTAGCAGTTTTTAAAAATTATTGTCGCCAAACACAAACTACCACCACGATGACAACCTGGTATCTCCAAATTCAACCAAGCTGAAGTTCATCAGAGCCTGTGTAGAGAGAATCATGTTATATTGTGACCTGCGACCATGAGAGCTACCATGTCAGTGAAGAAAAGAGCTACAGGATAGACTTGGATGGCAACTACTACACCAGGACTTCTTATGCGGAAGTACAACATATCCTGCATAAAGCACATGACTAAAGCAAAGATATGAGATACCCCCAATCTCTCTGTGTCGCCCAACGGAACAATTGACCATTCCAACTGTCATCGTGCGATTGACCAAGAGGCAAGTAGTCCCAGAGGCACATGTGGAAAGTTACCATTGCCCAACAATGCAGGCCATACACCGGATTTTTTGTGGGGGGTGCGGGACTTCGGAAAAAGTGGAATATTTTTTAAAGGGGACCTAACCCCCCATAAAATAGTCCTTTTTGGACGTTTTGAACATCTCATCCTCAAAAAGGGACTTGCTTGTCAAAAATTCTCTAAAATTTGGACCAGTTTATCAAAAAATTCAGCAGAAAGTGGACCTTTGGCCCCCATTTGTGGAATTTGACACTCTCAACTTAAGAGGAAGGGAATTTAGTGCGCTACAAGGTGAACATCACCTTGCTGCAGCAGATAGATAGATAGAAACTGTAAGGCATCCTTCCCCCACAATTGGAATATTATCATCTTCCAAAAAAAATTTGCATGATTCATTCAGGCAGTGCATCTAAGGTGGTTTTAGACCCACAGGTCATCTACTACATGACCTAGCTTTTCTAACAACTTGACTGAGATGACCTATGACCTTGGAACATGACCTTGACCGTGTCAGTGATAAACCAGTCAATGTAACCCAATTTGGTATAAACTTGGATTTATTGAGCTTATATTATTGGTCGAGCTCTGAGTTGCACAAATATTGGGCGGAGACACAGTTGCAATTGGTGTGAATCCTTGAAAGCAAACAAAAATGAGTGCTCTAAATTTGCAGCATCAACTCATGTACGGAACAGAAATGAATTTGCCCAATTAGAGTGAGTCATGCCAAAATTGAAGTTGTTGTGAATCATCAGGAATATACAACTGGTTAATGCAGAAGAAAGAAACCATTGCCAAAATGTCAGCTTTCACAGCAAACTACATGTAGCCAGGGCTCTTGCTAAGGATTTTTATTTGTTTTGTAGCAATTTTGCCACAGCTTGCTTGATCATGTTGAGAGAGCAAAACGTACACAAAGTATAGGGAAAAAATGCTACACAATCTTAAAATTGCATAGCAAATGGCAGAGGAAAATGTGTTTGTACAAATGCTATGCTAACACAAGCTATCAAGCCTTGCCATGTAGCTTTACCAAGAGAAGGGGGAGTATGGACATTGACTTAAAGTTCCCCTTACCTAAGCTGAGCCTTAGTTCACCACTTCTTACTCCTAGGAAACAAAATAAAGCCATAAATTGCCAAATTTTGTGTCAATTTCATGATTTTCACCCTAAATAATCACTTCCCCCATTGTCTCCAATCTGTGCTACCTCAGGCCTTAATGCAACTACAGGCTGATTCAAAAAGAAGTTAACTCATTTTGGTAGTGAAATTCAAAAATTCAAATGCAGACAACATGTAAATGATAATTATTCTTGGATCGCCAGTGTCTCTTGCACTGTTTCGTTTGGTAGACTTCTCATAAAACACCCAAGTGAATTGTTATGCAGTTCTTGAACAAATAGAATTATAAAAGCAGTTCGTAATTAAAATCATACTAAAATAATATTGCACTGTTTGATTAAATGAAGTAAATATTATCATCATTCCACAGTTTATGATATTTTAGGAAAAGTTTGTTTGCCGGATATGCAAGTTTCAATATGTGCATGTTCGAAGGGAATGGGAAATGAAAGAGACAATTAACTTCACTTGGATATTTCTTCACCTCTTGTGCACTAAATTTATTTTGGTGGGTGCGGGACTTTTTTGGTAAAATGGAGCTAACCCCCTAAAAGGGTCCTTTTTTTTTTGACTTTTTGAACATCTCATCACTAAAAAGTGGACTTTCTTGTCAACATTTCTCTAAATTTTGGACCTTTTTATATGCAGAAATAAAGCAAAAAGTGGGCCTTTTCCCCTTTGTGGAAGTAGGAGGGGTGTGTGATTGCACCCCCTGCATATGGATGGTGGTGCCATATTGAAAGCAGTCTTCTTTCTGGGTGAATGTAAAATTTCTATCAAAAAGAATGCTAGGTGGGCCTGCTATTGATTGAAATTGCATATCTGCCAAACCACTGTATTTACATTTTTAAATGGTGTGTGGTGCACCACAACCTGTGTTTGCCATGAACAAATTTATTTTTTTTAAATTAAGATGTTCAGAAAGTTCTGCTCTTTTCAAATTTCAATCACATCATGGTTTACAGCGGATTCTTTATGTTTTACAAACCACAATAAAAATGAGTATCAGCCTGTATGCAGCCCCAAATCCAACAGCGAACCTAGGCTATAACTTTCCATACACGTCCCTGCCTTTTCCTTAACAACCTACCAACTTTAATCATCATCTCATAATTCATCTTCATGTTCTTCATTCTGAGTTTTTCATAATCTGAAATTTCAGCAAACTCTGCAGTTGTGAAATAGGCATCTATTCCATGGTAATCTTTTTGCTGCGAACTCATCTTGGTTCTGTCTTTTGTGCAAAAGATTTCTTCCAGCAATCTGAAAACTTGAAAAGAGAGTACAGTAAGTTCAGTTATTTTCACTTGGAACATAACAATGGTGTCTAGCTGGGATGTTAAGGAACCGTCAACCTAGTAGTAAAAATAGGCAACTGCCTACTAGTTTCCGGCTCTTGGGACCCATCATCTTATTTTTCTTGTTTTTTTTTAAATAATTTTTTTTAAATAATTTACTGTTAGTATGACATAAAAAGCAGATACTTCTCAAATCTGTTGGCAAGATAGTCTCCTGTCCAGTACTTGGTGGGTGTCCTGCAGAACGTATATACTGCAAATACTCATCCAACAAGTCTGGTGGAGTTTGTTAACCGCTTTCGCTGTGAATTGGTTGAAAAAATCTCCAGATGTTGAGACAAAAAAAACATCGGAGAGCTAATTTCACAAATTCTAGATGTGTTGATGAGGTAGAATTTTGTTGCTATGTTCGAGAATCAGTCTTGATTAAAAAAAACATTTTGCAGGAATCATCTAATTCGCTACCATGTTAAGTTCTATTGTTTACGAGAATCAACATTGGTTCACGTAAATCAGTTTATGAGAATGTTTTCGAGAATCGATTTTTGGGTTCTCGCCAAAATTCTAGCCCTGTCAAAACTTATTTATGCTGTTGTTACGTTAGGCCCTGCCTTGAACTTTGATGAATGAACTGCACATTATTATCGATCAGCCAATTGGAGCACTCTATTGTACTGCCTAATCAGCGAACGACCTGAAACGAATTCACCAGAAGTTTGCTGTTCGTTTGTTCGTTCGTTCGAAGCTGTGGTGAGTATTCACAGTATACATTCCACAGGATACCCACCAAATTTGAATCGGACACTATGTCTGGTCATGACTCACCCAATACAGCTTTGCTAACAGGGCTCATTTTGCAATGAACCCTCCACAAACTTGCCAAAATGTCTACTTACGTGTTGAAATGTTGAACTATACCCCAAAAGGCAAAAGTTGGTATCCTTTTTCCCTGTACATGTATACATAGAAAAAGTTGAGTAACTTGAGGTTCCTTCCCCAACTTCAATATTTTTTTAAGCGACACTAAAACATTTGGGTCTACTGGCGAGCGAGCAAAGCGAACCAAGAAAAAATTAATGTCAGTTCATGGACACATTTGGGAAAATCTTCCACCCCCAAATTCAATCATGGCTACAGGCTTGCCCTATTCTTTTGCTCTCATTCTGTATACCCAGGGTAATTGACTTATTTGTTACACCCTGATCACAAACTAGGCAATGTTCTTAAGTGGGTGTTTCCGTAAATTAGGGGGCCAGTAGACTTTGGTGTCCCGTTTACTATGTGACATTTGGTTATTTAATTTAACACTAAAATAGTATTCAAACTTATAACTTCCATTTTCAAATACAGCACTGCCATCTAATTTAAAGATATATCATATTAGAGGTGGGTATAGAAGGTTCAAGTTTTAGATCACTTCGAAACACAGGTCATTGCTGACTTTAATCACCCTGATCCCACTTTGAAGAAAAAAATGAAAAAAGTGCGAAAACCAGGGTGCCCCATCGAAAAATCCAAAATGGCCGCCAAATTGTCAAAAATTTGATTTTGACCATAACCAATTATTTTTTGTTCAATTGCTTTCTTTTGGTGGCAATACCCATGTTTTGGGGAGTAGGAATCATGCATGCAAACTTCATCCCACCATAGCTTTCGTTTTTGCCATGCCCGTTTTTGCCTTAAAACAGGAACTCTAGGGCGCTTTCCCATAAAATGCGCATCCGATTGATAATGGCGATTTTAACATTCCAAAAGTTGAAGAGAGTTTTATAATGAACACATGCGGTTTGCGGTTTTCAAACTGTAGGTGTTTTAATGTCATAAAACTGCCCTCCATTGAAACCCACATGAAAGAAAGTTTGTTGACCCCTGTATATTCAATGAGTGTGTTGTCAATTTTAAATTGATGCCGCAGGAAAATGGTAAGTGTTACACAGCTCTAATCTTCAGAAAATGATGAACCAACAATTCTGATGATGGCCCACCAGTTAAATTTTTAAAAACTTTTGATATTATATGTACTTTATGGGAAAGCGGCCCACGCGTCCATTTTAAGCTACAAACTGCCATATCGAGAAAACGAAAAGTCGTGGTGAGGTATAAGTTGCATAGAATGATTCCTTGTAGCCCAAAACATGGGTATTGCCACAAAAATGAAGGTGATTAAACAAAAACGTTTCAAGTTATGGTCAAAAATAGGATTTTTGCGCCAATTTGGCGGCCATTTTTGGATTTTCGTTGGGGCACCCCTGGTTTTCGACACTTTTTAATTTTTTTTCTTCGAAAATGGATAAGCTCATTAACAGTCATATTCTCGGGGCCTGTGTTCGAAGTGATCTATGACCCAAATATGGACCCTCTATAGCCCACCTTCTAATAATATGAAACATTGAAAAAACAAAAAAAAAAAAATATCATTACTTTTAATTTTATGTATAAATTAAAGTGTCATTATTTCCCGGGTAAAAGGCACAAAGCCTGTGACATTGAAATAAAAAAAAGTCACTCTTCAAACATTGTGTTCTTGGTTTTAATGTGCATCAACCTGAAAATCTATGGTATATGTTCTATTTATTAGTAAAGCAAATAAAATAAAGCTTTCCTAAAAAAAAAAAAATCTGGACTGTTTTGGTAATTGCCGATCATGTTATAATCGATGCAAGTCATTGATTCTGTGTTAAACAAAACCCAAAATTGTGGTGTCCCGCTTTTCACGTTTACTATGGAACCAATGGTGTGTTCTGAGAAACTGAATGTAAGTTGAAAGCTAAAGTGCATTGCAATGTGATTGCATACGTAAAGTCATGCTATATCATGCAAGAGTTTTAAAGACAGTATCTAAAAACTTGAAATTTTGAACTCCTGTGGTATTGTGGTCCCCGTGTAAAGGACACCACTGGTTTGTCCGCTACCTTGTGCATGAAAAACATTGTTTTATATGCAGGCATGACCATTTGTACTATTAAATCTTAGTGTGCCCCTTCAAATAACCAAAAATGTACATATAAGAAATTATATTTAAAAATATCAGAAAATTGGTTTTGTGTGCCATTTACACGGGGAACCGGAATGCAGTTTTATTTGCAATATTGTTAAGCTTTTGAAAGTACATTTTGACTAATTTGATTGTATTTAATAAGAATGTGGTATTATTCCTATATTTGTTCAAGTGAATTATTGAGATGCCTCCTAAATTTTTGTTGTCTTTTTTCTCTCAAAATGTCAAAGTGGTACCCTAATTACGGAAACACCCAATACAAGAGCCTTCCAATTGGGCTTGCCCATCAGTTTTACAGACTGTCAAAAAAATATACAATCAAACTAATTTTTTTTTTATAAGCTGTGCATTTCTGTGAGATATTTTGATTTTCTTTTGTAGAGCAGATCCTAAGCTAAATCCTAGTTTTTATTTCATCCAATTTGATGCACCCTAACTAAGATCTGTCAACTGAACACAGAGGTTAAAATACCTTGTGCCCGTTTCACACACTAAACATAAATCCGACCAGGTACTCATATGTGCCTTCTGCAATTCTTGCAGACGACACAAAAACTATTATTTGAGATTATGCTTTAGTGGGCCACAAATGGCCTGCGGGCCGCAGGTTGGACATCCCTGTGCTATAGGTTAGCCTAGGCCTAGGTGGCCTGGGCTAGCCTATGACAATATGTACTGTTGTTGTCAGGACTGTAGGCCTAGGCCTGTAGGATTTTATTATGCTTGGGAGTATGAATGGCATGCAATAGTTTTGGCCTTTTCAGGGCTAGAATTTCGGCGAGAATCCGAGAATCGATTCTCGCAAAGATTCTCGTAAACTGATTTGCGTGAATCAATGATTGAATTCTCGCAAACTTTAGAACTTATCACAGTAGCGAATTAGATGATTCCCGCAAATTTGTTTTTGGGAATCAAGACCGATTCTCGCACAGCAGCGACGAAATTCCCTACCCCTGCTTTGTATGATCCAGAATTAAAAAATATGACATCCTTTGACTGTTTTTTCTCCTTTTACTTAAACTTTAAGACAAGAGTTTACAGTTTTTGGCAAGTTTGCATCAGCTAGGGCAGGCCTAGTCGCACAACCTTTAGGCCTACGCTGATTTTGCCTTTTGCATACTGCCACATCACTACAGTGAATGGGATTAAAATCACTTGGACATGTTGCAAAAAACTTTGTATAACGCAACAAGCTATGTGGAGTTCGGCGCGGCGCTACTTTGACCAATTACGAATCATGAAACAAGATGCACGCAATGTTTCTCCTGGCTCATGCTGTCTGTGCCCGCTTGAGTTCGTTCCTGTCCAACAATTATTATTCAGGCTGTAGTGGCAAGCACTTGTGAATGTAGGGCCTACAGCATGAGCATAAAAAATGCTTGCATACTTGTAATTTTTACAAACATTTAAATTGAAAAGCCAAGTAGCATAAGCTCTAGGGCTAAGCTGGGCCTGGCCTAATTTGGTGAACGATGACCATGTCAAAAGCAAGCATGCACCAAATTTTGTGCAGTGGCATGCACAAAATGGGGGCCGGGGCACTGCCAGCAGGAAATTATGCTCTGTTGGTACATTTACGGTTCGTCGGTATATTTAGTCGAAAAGCTGATTGATGAGGGCATCTACATGAGTTCTAGCCTTGCTCAAGGCGCTCTATCAACTTTATTCATTGGTTACACGTCTGATACAAATAATGTCACAGATCTTAGGCAGAAATCATACAAGTGGAGCATATTTCCCTCCCTAAAACTAAACAAATGGCAAGAATTCACTCTATTAAACACCTAATTTGAGGTCTCAAATTTCACCTGGCCTACGTTCCATGCTTCCACTAGCAAGTTCAATAAGTTCAAACTCAGGCAGAGTGCCTTGTTCAGTCTGTCAGGCTTTTTTGCATATTTGCAAAAAATGATGAGTTTTATACCATGTATACAGGAAAGATTAAAACCACAAAGCAATATAATCAAGGCTGCATGAGTTCTTGCTTCTTCACAGTGGTGGCCCTATTTGGTCCTATACTCTGTAATTTTTCCTTATTTCTTTGCGTCAACATGTTCAAGACCATGGCTCGCGATAGCTTGTTTAGCATAGCAGTTTGCTACACATTTTCTGCCATTTGCTATGCAATTTTAAGATTGTGTAGCAATTTTTCCCCATACGTTTGCACTATCAATATGTGATGTGATCAAGCAAAATGAGTCTGAAATCGGTCACATTCAATTTTTACTTTTCCATGTCACTGTATGCACCATTTAAAAAGCTACATTTTGCTGAAACCCCCATTGAAATTGACCAATTAATTCCAAAGATATAATCAGTTGAAAGGTGGCAAAATCAATAGGAAACAAAAGACATTTTCTCCTTTGTTTGGCTATATCTCAAAATCAATATTTGGGACTTCCGACTCATTTTGCTTGATATATGATCAAAGCAAGAGCTGTTGCAAAAATTGCTACACAAATAAAAATCCTTAGCGTGAGCGCTGGTCAAGACTATGCCAGCATTCCCACCAGACAGAACGGCCACCATGACAATGCGCAAAGGAAATTCATAAGCGCATTACACGCAACCACTCTTACGCACGTATGTAGACACCTGTTTCAGTCTTCAGAAAAGGAATTGTGATGGCGACTATAGTTATCATTTTTCACTTTGTTTTTAGCATATAAATAGCCACACTACTACTAGGCCACCTGTTCAAGCGGCCTGAAAAGACAAAAGATAAAAGCCTAGATGTGCTAGGCCAGATGTATTATCATTATGCATGACGAATTGTGCTACTGCATGAGTTGATATGTTGATGTTTAATTCTTTCTGCTCACCCCCTTCAGATTTTTGATGTGACTCCAAAAAAATTGTGGTCAACCAGCATGTGTTGTGTGTGTGTGTGTGTGTGGGGGGGGGGGTCGGGTTAGGGCAGTGCCAGTGGGTCTTCCTCGCTTTGCACCACTGGGGTCCTAGGCTAGCCTAAGTTCGACCCTCGGTCGCCGGCGATTTCATGTTTCATGTGCATTTGATTTCATTCCATACTCCGCCCCCCCCCCCCCCCCCTCGTAGGTTTTTCTCCGGTAAGTCCGGTTTCCTCCTTCTTCTAAAACTGGCTTTCGTCCCTAACTTTGTTGAGGTAAATAATAACCGTGAATTGAATAAAGTATCTTTGTTACACTAAAATGACATGTTGCTGTGTCGTTAAAATGCTATCCTCCTCCTCCTCAGCAGTGGGGGGGGGGGGGCATGGGGAATTTTGCCCCCTATGAAAAATTAGTGATTTACATCGGTCTACGATACTAACAAATTTTAATATATGTGCCCCCCTTAAATAGGTGCCCCCCTGAAAAAAAAGCTGGTTATGGCACTGCACTGCTCCTCAGGCTCAACAGCGTGGGAGCAAGCCAAAATTTATTTTGTTGGCACAGTGACAGTGTTTCTAAAAAATCCTGCTAAAGCTCAGGCATGCAGGGTTCTTGTCACCCACTGTGATTCGTGACCCGGGCCCACTCAAAAATGTGTGTGTGGGTCACCACCAACCAACCAACAAATAAGTTAATGCATGACTGACTGTGCTGCATCAGGAGATGTGTATACCACATGCAGAGCGTGATATTAAAGAGCACTGGCACATTTGAAAAATAGTGTGCCCTCAAGAATTTTTCACAATCAATATTTTTGCATGGTTGTAAAGCTTTTATACAAAAAGCCCTCACCCGAAATGTTAATGATTAAGACCAAACAGCGCCCTTATGGGTAAACAGAACGATTAACGTCGCCGGCGACATAATTCAGCAGACGACGAACATGGATTAACACAGAACACGCACGCCGTATGCATGTTTCCCACGCTATGCACCATGTTTGACCGTCTAACATTGGTTTTATTATCAGTGATTACGAGTCAAAAAAATATTCATGTAATATACCCATTGTTGATTCAAGTTTGGAAAACTTAAAAGTTGGCCTACAAATTAACATGGATGTCTTTATCCCATATCAATGTCATATCTGTTTTTGGATGTTATTTTTTTTGTTTTATGTGTAAATATTATCTCTTTATTCCAATGGCTAGACTATCTTCGGGCCCCAGCCCATGACCGGGATAAGCGCTACGCGTGCCCCTATGAGTATTGGTTTGATGACGTCATCTGCTTGCGGATTCGTGCATTTTTCTCCATTAGCACAGTGAGTTTTGGTGAGATTAGTGTGCTAGGGTTAAAGAGACATGAGGGGGGGGGGGGGGGAGATTTCAGGAAGAAGCGCCCCCATTTTTCTCGAACCCCGGTTTTTTACATATTTGGATGCTACCAATGTATTAGATCACACCGGAAGTGAATAAGCCGAATACGCCGTCTTATGTAATAAGATGATGAATTTAGTACTTCTGTCGTGCACGAGACAGAAGTCAAAGCATGTTTTTCTATGAACGATATGAGAGCAGGCAAGTTCAAAACAAGGTTTGCGGTTTTCTTTTGCACCCGTTGTCCCAATAAACCTTTGAAACGTTATAGGTAGTGGTTTACAACCAATCCAGTGAAATTTGAGAAGAAATTAGTATCCTTTAAAAACAAAAATCTCCTCCTGTCACTTTAATGACCCCATGGACACCACACACCGATCGTGACGTGATGACCGGCGATGTGTGCACCCCGATGTGCACTGAGTGTGCATACATGCATGTACATGCAGTCCATGCATTCTTGCATTGGGTTCGTGCTCGGTTCGTTAGTGGTGCAAAGTCCAAAATCACAGTCGAAGATCCGTCTTTAACCAGCTGATCGTTTCATCATCCAGGTTGATCAGGCCTGGCTTCCTCTTGGGGACTTGTACTTGTAGACCTGAATATGATGTTGGCTAATGGGCGTTTGCTGATGATGTTGCACACATCAGTCATATCATCATGCACTGCGCATGGCATGACATTCATGTACTGATCCTCCTGTTCCATTGAAACTGAGGAAATGGAATATGCCAATCATGTTCATATCATGATCATAATCAGGGCTTTTGATAACATGTTTAGCAGAGCAGTTTGCTACACATTTTACTGCCATTTGTATGCAATGTAAGATTGTGTAGCATTTTCCCTATACATTTGTGTACGTTTGCTCTATCAAATGATCAAACCAAGAGCTGTTGCAAAAAATGCTAACAAATAAAAATCCTTAGCGCGAGCCATGATCATATGGTCATGATGGTTGTGTCACTGTCAAAATCAACTTTTTTATTTGTGTGTTTGTATTGAAATTTCATAGCAATGTCAAGCGTCTAAAACATGAAAATTTAAAAATGATGATGAGTCATGACATACTGCATGATGTATACACCATTGTCCATGATTGATTGGACACATGAAGTTTGATACATGTAAAGTCATGCAAGTCAAATATTAAAGAAGTGGTCTGACGACCCAGTCGGTATGGCCTACGGCGTCTACCGCCTACCTCCAATTCGAAAGTTTTAGCACCTTTTCTTAGCTATTTAATTTATTCCAAATTTCGGTTTCCGCTGAACACACAAATTTGTCACAATCAGGTCATGATGGGATTGTGTGGGCCGTTGTGTCGTCTGTGTGCCGCTGGTTGGGTTGGTTTGTGGGTTGTGAATAAAATTTGCGCGCGCAGCTGACACAGGGGGGTAGGACAATGCCATATCATCAACCAGCAACAGTAAATTCAAAGCGGCATCAACAACCGGCGCGGAAAATTGAATTTTCCAAATGCATTTTCTCATTTCTTCTACAAACTAAAAGGACGCTGAACGAAAACGCTTAAAATGATGTCTTCTCGCCGTGATGATGAAAATCTGAAGGACTCCTCCTCGGGACGTTTTGCCGATTAACATTGCCTTCTTCACCGCCGGGCTCTTCACAGTGGTCCCGGACGGTTTGATTTTGCAGGCCTGGATTTTTTTAAAAAGTCTGGGCCTTTATTAATATCCGGGGGGAGGGGGGTACTACGGAACCCAACATTTGGTACAGGTAGCGTTCCACCAGTCAAAAAATCGGGCAAACAAAAAATGACCCCATGTTTAAAAAGAGTGACCAAATTATAGTTGGTTTGGAAATTTGACCCATTAGGCATAGTTGGCTTTGAAAATTCGCACCATTTTCATTGAATCCTAGCAAAAAAATCGGCTTTTTTACCGAAAATCAGAAAAATCATCCATTTTTATTGTGTTTTTCAAAAAAATAGGAAAAATTGACCCATTTTCATAGTAAATTTTGACCAAAAAAATTGAAAAAAAAATGGACCATTGATATATAGTGGATGAGTCAGACGATCAAAGTAGCTTATTTTTTGGTACACCTGGGGGGGGGGGGTGGCAAGGGGGGGGCCGCCCCGGCCATTATACCAGGGCTACCTCAGACTACTATGACATACACGAAACTGCATGATGGCCTTTCAAGGGGTAGCTTAGCAGATTAGGCGGTCGCCAAAAAAGATTATACAGGGGTCAAAAAATTGAAAAGTGGTCCAATGTTTGGTGATAGCATAACGAAATGTTCGTAGATCACAAGGCTTAACAAGGCGAACTGTAGTTACGCGATGCGTATAAAATATTCCCCGCCGAAAAGTTCGCGATCACTAACATGCGATAATGCAACTGCAATGTATGAAGTGTAAAATACGTATCCCAAAATGGTTACTTTTTGTTAAAATGACTCAAGAAATCTTAAAAGTAATCTGGCAAAAAATCCCTTAAAATGCACTAAATTTAGTAAAAATATGATATAATTTATTTCAATTTGGCAACACTATTTTTTGAAAAAATCATGTAACCACTTTTAATTTGGGCCCTGTACGGGGTCTGGAAAGGGGCGAAACACTGAAATTTTACCTATTTTACATTTTCCACGAGAAACTAAACGGCTGGCAACCCAAAAGGATGACCCATGCTTGCCACCAGAACTAAAAACCTTCAATGAAAACAAGGGTACTACATAGGTTAATACTTTTGTTGTGGTAAATACTTTGCCTACCCCACCCTAGCAATTAACACGGATTTTTGCATATAATTCGCTCATTTGCATATTGTTGCCCGAAATATGGCCAAAATCTAATCAGGTCAAGAACTCCTCAGTCCGCGTTACCTTCCACAGTTACATCATATACACCTTACGGAACTCCAGAAACTTGTAAACAGGCCTTTCGGGAAATGTTCATAAATTATGCAATTAGATACTTAATTTAGCATATTACACCCCCAATATACTCAGGTCGAGAACCCATCAACCCGCTTCTCTCCACCGAGTTACATCACCACGAGCCATACGCACTCCATATAAATCGTACACAATATGTCCAAATTTGACATTTTCTGTGCAATAGTGACCCTTTTTCCCTTGCCTTTTTCCCCTACCCCTGACAAACCCAGGGGAAGACCCTGGGGTAATGACTACATGGGTGATTAGGGGGTTTTTCCCCTTCTATAATATCCCAAATTTTGGCTACTCTAGCTCAGCCAAAATGAAAAAAAACGATTATGCCCAAATGTTCAGGGTTACTTTTAATCACGGACCTTGTTCCTGGTTACCTTTTTATCGCGGACATACGGGACTGACAGACCCAGGGGAAGACCTGGGGAAATAATTTACGGTGAGTAGGTGGTTTCCCCTTCCTACAATATACCAAATTTTGGCTACTCTAGCTCATCCAGAAAAAAGATATGCCCCAATGTTTCTCAGTTTACCATTTTATCACGACATTGTTCCAGGGTTAACATTTTATCACGGACATACGACATACATACGGACGGAGCCCCTTTTATAGTCCCCTCCCAAACTCGTTCTGCGGGGACAAAAATGTCTAGTTTGTGCTAATCTCTGACTTACCCTTATGGAGTTAGGCCTCATAGCTGAAACCGGTATTGTAGTCAAAGGTTAAATTTAGGCTCTACAGGGGTCACTTGTTTTTTAGGTAGCAAAAACCAAGCCCAAATAACGTGTTTAGGAGGTAGCAAAATCAACCGAAATACGAGCTTAGGGTGTTTTTGTTTCTTGCCAAGGGAATGACGTGCTCAGGGTAACGTGGTTCGGAGGCCATACTATACAAATATTGACTGGGTGGCTATGAGGGGCACAGTTAAATTATAGCCCAAGGTGATGTCCAAAACCATGACTATGCCCGAAGCGAAGCTGAGGGCATGGTCATGGTTTTGACATCACCGATGGCCTATAATTTAACTGTGCCCGAATTTAAGCAGTCAATATTTGTTTTAATATACCGACTATATAATTCTTCTCATTGATTGGTTAACAAGCTTTCACAACTGACAAGTTTTGTTACAAATTAACTTTTACAACGCTCATCGGACATGGAAACGACGAACACCACGATATGAACACCGTGTTGAGACTGTCCTATTTTCCGGGCACAGTCGATTGCTGTGCCCCGGGCACAGTTAATCATGACTTCATCTTGATAGAAAAAGGGGGCCCAGCTATTTTAATGACTCTACTTTTAACCAATCAGATGAGAGGATTCTATATATGAGGTATATAATACTCTCTGATTTCTCATTACATGATATTACCTGCCAAGTGACCAATCAAAATAGTGCTTAGATGCTGATAGATAGGCAAGTAGCACCCAAGGGGTTAAGATGGTGATGTCACTGTTCCGAACTATCATTGAAGTAGATTTTTCCCGGTTTTGTACCAAACCAACATTTTAGAATTGTTTACAATTATTAGAAAATTACTAGATGAGTTACGTTTTTTATTATGTCTAAATATTATTTCATACAGAAGTCCTTCAAGTCCCCGTGTGAATCCTGCGAATTTTATTTCAAATGAAAAATGAAAAATTTGACAAAAATAGAAGACCTGGCATTACACCTTTTTAAAGATTCTCCCCAGAGAGTGTATTGAGTCAATCCCACAATGCACCAGTTTTTGGAAATTTCATCTCAACAAGGTCATGTGATCCCATAAAATTCCTATTCTTAACACACAAAACCCTTGCATTTTTTTAACTTCTTGAACACTCTGTACTTGAACACTCTATTAAGTACTGACATGGGTTTAGTACAGTACAGTGTAGGCACATTGCATTGCATTATGTGATTGATTCATGTGTCCTTCCAACAATGACGTATGGGTCCGAAACATGGTCATTAACTAAATACCTAGAAAACAAACTACAATTCGCCCAGAGAGCAATGGAACGGCAAATGTTGCACATCTCACTGCGAGACAAAAAAAAAAAAAAAAAAAAAATGATTGGTTAAAAGATTTCACAAACTGACAAGTTTTGTTACAAAATAACTTTTACAACGCTCATCGTACAGGACACGCGCACACACGAGCGATATGAACACGGTGTTGAGACTGTCCTATTTTCCGAGCACAGTCGATTGCCATGCTCCGGGCACAGTTAATCATGACTTCATCTTGATAGAAAAAGGGGGCCCAGCTATTTTAATGACTCTACTTTTAACCAATCAGATGAGAGGATTTGAGGTATATAAACGAGTATGATATCCACCTTGGAATCATGTTCGCAAGAGCAATTTTAATTTTATAATCGAAATCAAGTTGAGGCCCTTTTATTTTAAATTTGTTCACAGAGCTATTTGTACTAATTAAACAGGATTGGCGGAGCTGATTCCCCAAATTGTTACTTTTGTTGTAATGAACATCCTGAAACTATTTTACATTTATTTTATGATGTAGAAAGGTTTCTCCAATCTTCATTGTGGGATGAACTCTAACTACTTCGAAGTCATTTTGTACTAATTTGTATAGTAATTTATGAATGTAACAGATTTATATCATGTATATATATGACTACAAATTAGTACACAATGACTTCAAAGTATAGTCAAAAATTGACTAAAATGTAGTTGGTGTAGGCTATAGTTGACCGTCATCGGGGGTCAAATTTGACTGCCTATTTTTAAGTGTGTTGGACTTTGACGGCATACACTAACCCCGGTGAAGGTGCTATATACCTTTTTTGTGAATGATTACCTAGAAGCTTTAGCTTAATAGCAGGTAAAAGTCATTGTTTTGGGGAGGGTTCCTTTGGTATCATAATTTTTCTATAAGCTCCTATAGACTTGAATGGGGAGGGGTGTTTAAAATTATAACTGATGGCAGAAGTTCCGGAGGGTTTATCTCACATCTAAGATTCCACATTGAGATGCACTGGTGTAACCCAGAGGGTGCAACCAGACCTTTGCAATGATGGGGGGGGGGGGGTGCTGAGGCCTTTTCCGAGGGAGCGAATTTGGGTTCTTTTCCATAGACATGCACCATAGACCAGTTAACATCCTATGTCACTTTTTTGTTGCCTGCGAATCCATTCCTGCGAATTGTTATGGCCCATGGCCCGTATTAAAACTATAACAGATACAATTGCCCATGCAATGTGTAACAGGCAGACCGACCTATATTTCAAGATACTAGGCTCTAACATGTTTACAAACATTGCTGTTAACTGGTCTATATATATAAACGGTCAGTTCATTTGGGGCGGGTTAAGGGTTCTGAGCAGGGGAGGGGGAGATTTTTGCAATTTTTTGATATTAGCATGTTACTGAAAAAAACTATTTTGAAGAGCGCCCCGAATTTCCAAAATTTGATATTTTTGCACAGTTATGTTGTCTAAGAAACTACATCTGCGAACGAGAATGCTAAAAATACGTATTTATCACAAAATAAGCGATTTTGTATATAGAATTGCGTTTTTGTATATAGAATTGGGATCCAGAGCTGGAATGATTAGTTTATATGCCCGTCCATGATGATAGTGCCACCTCAAGAAAAATACCTCTAACTTGACACTATAATTTCGGGCCAAAATCTCATAAGCGTTAAACTTTACTGCATGGGAATCTGGGACTGGCATTGGGCGTCTTGCCAACACCATCGCAGGCCTGCACCATCGGCTGAAATCACTGGCCAGATGTATTAAAATGTTCCTTGTGGTATAATGATAATATTAAGATTGGTAAAAAGACATTGTATTATTACCACTGGGTCAAAAATGGTGTGGACATTGTGAGTGATCTGTTGGATAACGATGGCACATTTCTTTCATTTAATGATTTTAAGAACAAGTTCAAGATTCGTACCAATTTTCTTGAATATGGAGGTCTTATTAGAGTTGTCAAAAAATTGCTATCAGCAGTGGGTAACAAAATTGAAACCACATTGACACGTCCGCACCAACTGTTTAATTGTGGGATGATGTTAAAGGACAAGAAAGGTTCCAGAAGAATTTATGATATTCTAATTTCATCAAAAAAGGTGCAAAGAAAGTATGTTGTCAAGTGGCACAATAAGCTCGATGTTGTGTATGATGAAAAAAAAAAATGGTCCCTTATCTTTAATATGTCAATTAAATGTTCAATAAATACAAAGTTAAGGTGGTTTCAATTTCGTTAATACCTGGAATTTTGGGTACTTAATTTCATTTTTATTTAAGATTGGTAATTGAATTCACAGCCTCTTGTACTTTTTGTAAAGTGCATAGGAAACGCTATTCATATTTTTTTGTACTTGCAATGTCATTTTTTAAATTTTGGACTGAAAGTATTGATGGTTAAAGTAAAACAAACTGCCATCTGGTATTGACAAGGATTTACAGGCTATTTGGCACTACTACTGTTTTTGAAAATATTCTCAATTTTCTTTTGATTTTAAGGTCGTTATCATATTTAACAAAATGACAATAGTCAGAAGGTACCTACATTGATTCATTTCAATGATGTAAGAATATTAGAACTGGAAAATTTATGTATGCCTGTAATAGTATATTGGTCATTTTTATACTCGTTGGGGTATATTTATTACTATGTTAAGTATTCATGCCCCTGTGTCTCATAACTCTGTCTACTGCATATTTTTAGCTGTAACCTGTGTTGCTGTTTGAAAGTCTATGGTGAATAAATGTTTTCTCCTCTGTGAGAAAAAAAAATAAATAAAATTTTCAAAACCTTTGAGCTTTTCTAAACAGTTAAAACCTTTATGATCCAAACGAAACCAACGATGATCGCCCAACTTCATTCAGTGCGTTCAGTAACCACTATAAATGTATACTTTATAGAGTGAACAATTTCGCTCCCCAAAAGGGTGAAGCTCTTGTGAGCCCTCGAAGTGGGCGAGGGGATCGAATGTCCACTCATCAGGAGGTACAAATCTCCAAAAGTGTGGATTTCCACTCTTTTCGTGTTGTCCTTCGTTTCACTCTCAATGTTGGTCAGCGTTTACTCCTCGAAAGAGTAATTTCCACTCTTTTTGGAGTGATTTTTCCTCTTTCTGTTGGAAATTCGTTCTTTTTCACTCATTTTCGAGTGGTTTGCAAGAGTTTCACTCTTTTGGGGAAGTGAAAAATTTTCACTCGTTACATTTAGAGATTACAGTTGTTCTTGCGTAAGATATGTTTTATCATCTGTTTTGTGAAACAGCCATCGATTCTAAAAGGCGACCACGTTAATACTGTACAGTATGTGTTTACTGGTAGAGGACACACTTGATCGAACCTTTATTTCAGAGAGAGCATATCTTTTTAAAAATCAAAAAAAAAAAAAAGACGAAATCACGCCAGAATTGAAATTCCGGGGGGTCCCTTGTGGGTTGGGTCGGGATGTGCGGGCCGGGTTTTTAACACTCCCCGAAGTATACCAACACTTGCCAGAGTTTCTACTCATCCTTATACCTGCTTTAGTGGAGGTTTTTTTTTTTTCCCGGGGGGGGGGGGGTTCTTGGGTTTGGTCGGTACCCATGCTCTTTCCAAAAAAAGGCTTCTAAAGCTGCACTACCGCTAGGGGTATCAAATTGTACAATAATCAAGTTCTAGTCCCGCTAGGGGTAGATCAAATTCAGGTAAAGATTGTGAATGGCTCTTTGAAAAACATGGGAACCTTAACTTTAACATGTCGGTAAAATAACCCTGCAGGGTTTGTGTAAAATTTTCTTACATAGTCCAATGGTTATTTTTCTCATATATGGTTCTTTAAAAGTATATTTTTTATTCACGTATTGAAAGGAGGTCCCGCTAATGGGTATAATTTTAACCAGCAAATGGTCCCCCTTAGGGGTATATTTTTCCAAATTTCAACGAAAACGGGTATCTTTTAACTGAATATGGTCCGTTAGGGGCGTATATTTTCACACTGAAATTGTCCCGTTAGGGTCCGTTTCAGGACCCAGGAACGAGATGGGTACCCAACAACCTTTGAGAAACCCCCCCCCCCGGGAGGTTTTTGGGGCGAAGCCCCTTAAGCTGAGAGAACTAACTGTTTCATAAAAAAAATGTATTTGTGAAAAAGGTAAGGAGCACGAGGGACGGGAATACCTAGAGTGTAGAAAGGGGGTGGTGATGTGCCATGAACGAATGAGTGGGGAGAGGATAAACCGGGGAGGGGGGGTTGGGGGAAAGTAGTGAAATAGATGTAAGGAAGATGGTGCGAATGGGAGAGGGGGGAGTTGAGCGAGTTAACATAGAAGAAGAAGTATTGAGGTGGTAGGGGATATGGGCTGGATGGGGGTGGAAAAGCTGAGCCATCTGGAGCAACTATTTTTCACACTCGTGCTATAAGCAAATTTGTTGAGTAATTTCGCAATATATTGGCCCACCACCCAGGAATTATTTCATACCTTTGGCCCCCCAGTAAAGTATTCTTCACTTTACCTCACTTTTGTAATGCATTCTTCATACCTTAATTGTCATTGGAAATCAACTTGCACCAGAAATGCAACCTTTCATTTAAAAAGGGACCGATCAATATGCCAAAATCGCTGAATATGCAACCTCAGATGCAACCCTTCTCGCCGCACATCCAGCGCCCTTTGAAACACCGGGTTTAAATGGATATATAGTCCACTCAATCTACGGTCCTGGACAAATTGCTACAGAAGGTTCTCTTGCTGTACCTTGTTGTACAAACCCTCCGAACACATGTCAAAAAGGTTAGAAAAAAGGAGCATGGCAGAATGCTAATTTGCAAAAACAGTATGTGCCATTTGTGGGGCCTAGATCTTGGTTATTATAATATATTAAAAGGAGACGACCCGAATTTTAAAGTAAATACATTTTTTCATCTTGAGAGAAATGGTCTCACCCTAAACCCCCATCTGTATAGTTTTGCGCTGATATTTCAACCCGTTTTCATATGGATATCTAAAAACGTGATTTTCTTAGCCTATAGGTGTAATTAAAGACCTAAGTGATTTTGCTAAATCAGCAAATCGATAAAAATCATCAAAAATCAGCTTTTTGCATGTATGTTAACAAGTACAGGGTATCCTACATACCCTGCAAATTACAGAAGACCAGAAGCAACCTAATAAGGACAGAATCGGAGATTTAAGTCATAACTGTCCGTTCGGACACTTACTACAACCCCGTATTGAATGGAGAATCGTATCTTGGAACCTTGCCGTTTTTCTTCTTTTCTGTCAAATTCTACAGCTTGGAAAAAGTAACTTATTAGAATTCTACAGACTTATCCTTCCTTTTTGAGCTATTCCTGCAAAAGTTCAAATATTTTTAAATCACTGATAGTGTCTTTAATATCGGTCGACCCAAATGTGGTATCTTTGCTCATTACTTTCCAAACCAAATATCCTTAGCCCTAAGATTTCACATGGGTAAATGAGACCAATGTAGTTTTCGCTTGAAATAACCACTGTTGTTGACCACTTCTGGAAATCTTGGAGTAATGGGGACGAGCTATTAGCGAATCAGCCACGGCCCTTTAACCTCGAGTCTTTCTTTGCTGTGTCCACAAGGACCTATGTACTTGAGGTCTAACTTTTGAGTTGGGTACCGTGTGGTGTGCAGATAGGTTATGATTCTCTTCCTCATTTACGGTCATGTATTCCATTCCGCCCGTTTGGCCTTAAGATGTAGGCAGACTTTATCTGCCCCTTCTCAAATTGATTCCTTTGTAGCAGATCTTGTGCAGTACATATATTACATCCCCTGCAGAGGTCTGTGAAGATGCTGACTTTGGTGACGTCTAGAATGCTTGACCACCTTTTAAATGTTGCTGTTCCTATATACCTAGCATAACCCATGCTATTAACCAAATGACCCCTTTTTTAAATGTTCACATACTCCATGACCCCCTTTTCCTTTTCCTGCTATCCACTTTTTATCACAATTTTGCATAATTATCCCCTTTAAAAAAAAAAAAAAAAAGAATTTGAACACCCAAATTCCCAATTTTTGGCAGACCTAGTGCACATTTTTAACAATTTTATAATTCTGGCAGCAATTTTTTTTTTTATAATTTCATGTCCTGGCAGTGATTCTGGAAAATAGGCAACTCCTATTTTAACTCTTCAGTTTTAAATCTTAGCCCCCTTCTTACAGTTTCATACTGGATGACTCCATTTTTATTCAGCTTTATGTGTACCGAAGGACCCCGTATTTTTTTCAGTACATTTTATCTGAAAGGAAACGGGCAGGACCTATTTTTCACCTGGTCCGAGGCACATTACCCATCACTCACTTCGCTCGGGAGGCCCCCGGCACTAGTTGAACCAATGTTTTGAGATAATACTCTCCATAATATTACTCATAAAGATCTCCCCCCCCCCCCCTCCCCGATGCAGTCGACAAATCCATCCTATAATGCAAATTAATTTTGTCGGGAAAATTTGCGGCCATCTTGATCATGACTATAAAAGTTCCACTTTTAAAGGTCCATGTCCCGATTGCTATAGCCTCGTCCCCGAAGCCCCAGAGTTTAACCGGAAGTGTTCAACATTGTTGGTATCAGAAGAAGCTACTATTTTTCCTCTTCATGAGCCTGTGAATCTAGAGCCAAGGAGTTTGTTTTGGAATTAATGAGCGCAAGGTGCCCCATTTTGGTCGTACCAATATTAATTTTACTCACAGACTCTATGGGGCTTACAAAATCACGTTTTTTAGCTCTCGCATCAAAACGGATTGAATATCGGCGCGAAACTTTACCTATGGGATTTTGATTGAGGCCAATCATTAAGATGAAAACTTCATATCCTTAATTCGGGCCATCCCCCTTTAATCTATCAATTGCACATTACACACCTTGCAGGTATAGCCATGCAAAACATGTTCAATACTAACAGGAAAATGGAAAATCCCATAACCTGATTTATGAGCTATACCTTTGTTGAAATAATGGGCGTATTCCTATATGTCCACGTAGATAAATGCAAATTAGCATGTCTTGCCAGGCTTCCGCTTTTCTAAACCTTTTGATATGTTTGTTTTTTGGAGATAATTTTACTTGCAGTTACAGCAAGAAAACCTTCCTGTAGCAATTTTGTCCAGTTGCCCTATGTCATAGCTGGAGTGGAACTAATAGTGTTAAGCGTTTTCCTAACAGCATATGATACTATATTAGAAGCCAAACGTAGTTTCTTATACCAAAAATTACGCAATATATGCAAGTCTCATAGTGATCGTAAGGTTTGCCTGTACATGCGCTTGAGATAGGGCGAAGCGTTTTTAGTGGGAAAATAATCATAGTAGCATATTAATCACATTTTAGACTGATTGTCTTGGCTGTACTTGAACTGGATTAACCATTATGACACAACAGCCACTAAGAAATATGTATTCTGACTGACATTTATTGCCCTCTTCTTGGAACCGTCAAATAATAGGTTAGGGATTATGTCCCTAAATTTAGCCTAGAATCACTATGTTGATATTTTGTTGGAGGTTAGCATACCTCTAAATATTTTGCATGTATTGACTATATAATATATTTGTACGTATCTCAAAAGTAGCTCGGAACACCCCAAAATTTTGTACAAAATTTAGCTAAATCGGTGCGCTTTTTATTTTTGTCGAAATGGTCCCAAGTTCATGACACCGTTTTCGCTATTTGGCGTATAATTCCAACAATGCGTGATCCGTACTTTCAAAATATCGCAAGAACGACATTGCGAGGCTTGTGCCGACCGTTCTATTTTTTCAGCAAAATCACATCCTTGTCTCAGTTTGCATCATATTTCGTATCTACACATCTTCATCTACATTTTGACCCAAATTACTTCTTCATCGAAATAATACCTAGATATACTGATAAAGCAGCGTGAGAATATCCCTTTCAGTGAAAGGTATCCCACACTTTTCACACACGGAACTATTTAGAGGTCTGCCTACCTTGGGAGTTTGTCAATGCGCCTCCCTCGTATCTGATACGTGTACATTTGGTGTAGCACAATGTCCACCGATCCTGTACAGTCTGCAGCAGCTTACAAGCGATGCGTGTTCAAACTTTTGGTATGACCCCGTTGCCGGTACTCCTCCTACCCTGGAAATTGATTCAGGTTCTTCGTTAACAGTGGGCCACCTAGTACAGTTGGCAGGGTCCAGGACAATAACAACTTCAAGCGGTTCCGGGGTTTCAGCCTCAGCCTGCTCGGGATCTACCGACACCAGAACCTTGCTCATTAAACGTAGGCCTAACGCTTCCGGCAACCCGCCAACGGCTGAGATTAATGACTGGAAAAGCAGCGTCCGTGCTCCTCTTCATTACACATCAAATGGTGGAAGCTCGCCATTCGTGTGTTCTCCCGACCTAAAGTCATCTCTTTTATCGTATTTGTAACTCTTGTATTTTTAATTATTCTGTTCTTCCCGGGTCTAAAATGCGATGCAAATATCATACATTTAGATATTGGTAAAATGGGGCGTGCTGGATTGAACATGATGTAGATATGTACCTTCTCCAAGAACAACCGGTTTTAAACGAACTTTGGAAGGAGAAAATCCGAATAATGACTATTCAATTTTTTTTTTTCCCTTTTAAAGGTCCATTTGGCCCGATTGCTAATAGCCCATCCCCCAGAAGCCCCAGATTTTACCTGAAGTGGTCAAATTTTGGGTATCAGAAAAAAGCTACTATTTTTTCCTTCTCATGTAGCCTGTGAAATCTTAGTGCCAAGGATGTTCGGTTTGGAAATTATGAGCGAAAAGGTGCCCCATTTGGGTCGAACCATCTTAAATTACACAGTACTCTATGGGGCTTACAAAATTCACGTTTTTTGACTCTCGCATCACAACGGATTGAAATATCGCGCGAAACTTACAGATGGGAGGGTTTTGAGTTGAAGGCCAAACATCACGTAAGATGACAACTCATCTTCCTTAATCGGGGGCCACCCCCTTGAATATATCAATTGCAAGTAGTACACACCTTGCAGTATAGCCAATTGCAAACAAGTTCAAATACTAACAGGAAAAATGGAAAAAATCCCCATAAACATGCATTTATGAGCTATAAACCTTTGTTCGAATAGGGGCGTAGCCTATATGTCCACGTAAGTAAATGCAAATTAGCATGTCTTGGCCAGGCTTCCCTTTTTTCTAACTACCTTTTTGATATGCTGTTTGTTCTTGGAGATACTTTCTGCTAGTTACAGCAAGTAAAAACTTCTGTAGCAATTTTGTCCAGGGTCCCTATGGTGCATAGATTGAGTGGACTAATTATGGATAAGTTTCCTAACAGCATATGAATACTATATTAGAAGCAGGCAAACGTAGTTCCTTATACAACAATTAAGCATACTATGCAGTCTCCATAGGTTTTAAATCGTAAGACGGTTTGCCTGGTCAAACACACCAACGATTGATGAAGGTAGCGAAGCGTTTTTTAGTGGGGAAATAATTCATCGTAGCTAATATTAAATATCAACATTTAGACGGATTGTATCTTCTGTACTTGAACTGGATTAACCTTAGACACAACAGCCACTTTAAGAAATAATGTAAGCTGCTGACATTTATTGGTCTCTTTGACATTCAAATAATTAGTTAAGGGATTATGTCCTAATTAGCCTAGAATCACTATGTTGATATTTTGTTGGAGTACAGCAGACCCTAAATATTTTGCTATGGTAGTGACTATATAATATATTTGGGACGTATCTCGAAAAGTAGCTCGGAAAACACCCCAAAACATTTTGGTATCAAAATTTAATCTAAATTCGGTGCGCTTTTTATTTTTGTCGACATGGTCGCAAGGTTCATGACACAGTTTTTTCGCTAGTTGCGATAATTCCAAGCAATGCATGATCCGTACTTTCAAAAATAATCGCCAAACGCATTAGAGGCTTGTGCCGACCGTCCTATTTTAGGTTTTTTCATCAAAATCACTTCGTGTCTCAAGTTTGCTCATCTATTCGTAATCTACACACTCTCAGCACATTTTGACACCAAATTTAATTCTTCACTCGAAATAATAACCTAGAGATAACATGATCAAAGGCAGCGTTGTAGATATTACTTTCAGTGAAAAGGTATCCCACTTTTCATCACCGGAACTATTTAGAGGTCGGCTACCAACCTGGAGTTTTTTTCCAATGTGCGCCTCCCAATGTATCTGATACGTGTACAATTTGTGTACACATTCACCGATCCTGGACAGTCTGCAGCGCTTAACAGCGATTCTTTTGAAAACTTTTGGTAGACCACATGTTGCCGGTATACCTCCTACCCTGGAAATTGATTCAGGTTCTTCGTTAACAGTGGCCTACCGAAGTACAAGTTGGCAGGGTCGCAGAGGCTTGCAGGCACAATAAACAACTGCCGCGGTCGGGGTTTCAGCCTCAGCCTGCTCGGGATCTACCGACACCAGAACCTTGCGCCTTAAACGTAGGCCTAAAGCTTCCATGCAACCGCCAACGTCTGAGATGAATGATGGGAAAAGCAGCGTCCGTGCTTCCATCTTCATTACACATCAAATGGTGGAAGCTCGGCCATGCGTTTCCGACCTAAAGTCATCGATTTTATCGTATGTGGAACTCTTGTTATTTTTAATATTCTGTTGTCCCGGAAGTCTAAAATGCCCGATGCAAATTATCATAACCATTTAGATATTGGAAAAGGGGTCGTGCTGGATTGACTATGAATGATAAATATGTAACTTATCCAAGACACGGTTTAAAAGAAAAAAAAAAATAAACTTTGGAAGGTAGAAAATCCGCATAGGTATGATAACTGATTTAGATACAAAATTTCCAAACTTGAAGATGTAATTGACCACTGGGTGGCGTTATTTTAAAAAGGGTTATGTACACAATTTCATATCAACTAATAAAGGGTCCGTTGATCTTGATGGAGAGGAGATCCCGCTGAAATCTCAGCTGGCACAGGGACGGGTGCTCGGAACTATCAGAACTACCTGTTTTAATGGCAAATTATACACTGTATGACAGTGATGGTGTGTGTATGAAGTTTTGGAAGACAGAGTTTTACCATGGGTGATCTACCAGATGGAGATGGGGAAAATCAACCAAAGGTTGGTATTTTTTTCCTGTTTTCAAACTTGTAGAGGACAAAAATTATCATTAGTAAAAAAATGTTTTTGTTAATGATGTTTCAAAGGATTGGTTAAGATGTGTGTTGTGAGAGGAAAACTTGAAAGGTCATGGCGATATCGCTAATAGCCTCGTCCCCAGAGCCCAGATTTACCGAAGGGGTCACATTTTGGTATCAGAGAAAGCTACTATTTTTCTAATTTACCCTGTGAAATCTAGGGCAAAGGATGTTTGGTGTGGAAGAATGAGCGGAAAAGTACCCCAATTGGTCGACCCAATATTAATTTTACACAGTACTCTATGGGGGCCTAAAAATCACGTTTTCTCTTCACATGATAAAACGGCATTGAAATATGGCGCGGAAACTTTACAGGTGGGTTTGGGGTGAAGGCCAAGCTATTAAGATGAAAACTTCATATCCTTAAATCGGGACCATCCCCTTTAAGACTTCTCTTAAAGTCTGAAACTCAGAGATTTTGAAAATATAAACTTTTTCGTGTATAATAAAAATAGTCCACTAGAAACTAAAGATAGTCACCTAAAATGCTCAATTCCAAAGTTGAAATGACTTGGATTTTTGTTTTGATGCAGTTAAACATTAAAATGTTGTAGTATAACAGTGTTCATAGAATTAGTTCCAAATAATTGTAACTTATGAAG
>JAMKCH010010201.1:0-99003 GCA_023653785.1 Ophioderma brevispina | reverse complement strand
CTCCTTCAAACACCTTTATATGTGAGCCAATGCTTTAGTTTTTTCATATTTTGACTATTGCAGTCCAGTTTGGTCTAACTGCAAATTAATTTTCAACTCTCTTCTTCTGCACAAAACAAGCTTGCTCGTGTTCTTTTGTCTGCTGATTTTAGAACCTCAATTGATGACTTGATACTACTTTCACTGGGATCAACTGGACAAAAGATGGCAAAATCAGCTCTTTTTGTTGTTTTCAAATGTCCTAAAAATTGATGCCCCCATCTTAATCTAAGCGAGACAGAATTTCATCTCTATGTTATTTTTATTTCTCTTTTCCCATGAATTTGGAGTTCGTCCCTACTACACCTTATTCACTCTCCAACACTCTGTAAATTCCATCTTTTAACATAATACCAAGGCCAGCGATACACTTATTTTTAGAGGAGTACAATTTTGGAACAGTCCTCCCGACGATGTAAGGTGTAATTTATGTTCTATGAACATCATACTTTCAAATCTCGTGTTCTAGAGTGATTCTGTTCTTTTGTCCTCGTATTGATTTTGTAATTATTATTCAAGATGTTTATTTTTTTGTATTTTACATGGCTTTTATATATTTATGTACTCGTCAGGGACTCATGGGAGACCAGTTTTTTGTAACTGAACCGAGGTAACCCTGATTAAATAAAGATTTACTACTACTACTTTTACATTTAGGTGGACGTCAGGTGGAAGGTTCTGACGGACCATGGCTCGTTGAGGTGGTTATGTAACTTCAAGATCCGGAGGGCAGTTGGCGCGCTGGTTTAAAGTGCTGTCCTAGCTTCAATCTAAACTTGGAGTACGCCAGGGAACCGTCATCAGAATGCAGATTGGTTTGTCATGTCCCGTGTAAGTCCGGGCGGGATAATGGAGGAAATAATGCCCAAAGGGGAATGCAGCGAAGGATAGAGGAAATGGAACCATGGAGATACAACAGAGGTCGGATGAGACTGAACCAAACTAGGTGTGAGGACGGATCCTTCCCGAGGACTGACTGTAGAAGCCTGTTGGGTCGCCATAGTGCAGTTGAACTAGGGGTACGCGGAGAATGTGGGAACAGTACTTTCCAGCGAATAGACTGCATTCCCGGGTTGAAACCCATGAAGATGGGGTTCTGGACAATGATGGACACCTGGAGGCAGAAGTTGTCCTGGTCCATCGGTGATTCAAGTTCGCATTGGCTGTGGAGCCGAAATACCCTGGGGAGGATACGAGAGGAACAGTTGAAGGATGAGACGATGGCCATGATTGTGAGAATGAAAGAAGCGGGAGAGGAGAGACCTCTTTGGACGGAGTTCTCTGCACTACTATCCCCCACCGGCCCTGAAGACATATTGGGGCAGTGGTGCTCTGTAGAGCTGTGAAAGAATTGTTCTGGTAAAGAATGGAGAGCGACGATGCAGGACGACTAATTGCTTATTGTGTTGTCGAGGGAGATAGGAACGGTGTAGATGAGTGCGGCGTCCAGGCTGGTGGACACCTAGGGCGAAATAAAACCTTCCCGAATGGTCAAGGAGGCTATTACTGTGTAGAATTAGTACTGATGTGAGACCTTACTTGCGCCAGTGTGTGGGCTTGCCAGGAAGGAGGGGCTCCGAGACGGCACCGAGCCCCACTTCGCAGTACCAGGTAGGAGCTCCATTGGAACGCGTAGCTATCGATGTTTTTGGGACCTTTGACTGAGACAGATAATGGCAATGTTACATCGGTAGTTGGTGCTTCTTGGACTCGTTGGCTTGAGGCTTATGCCATCCCAGAACAGAGTGCAGAGCAGTTTTGCCACCATCTAAGTAGACGAGGGTTGTGCAATTGTAGGTTTCGGGTGTTCCTAAGGAATTTACAGCTCGGATCAAGGGCGCAACTTTGATCGGGGTGTTTTCAAGAAATGTGAAGGATCCTGGAAATAGACCAGACGCGTACACTTCCATATAATCCCAAATCAACGGCTCTTGAGCGTTGCCAATCGTACCAATCGTAACGCTGTGTCACTTATGATCCAGCCTTTTCAGCATCAGAGGGATTGGGATCAATACTACCATATGTGGGCCTAGCCTATCGATCAAGTGTGCAGGCATCGACGGGTGAAAGCCCCAACCTGATGATGTTAGGCCGTGCGGTTAGTGTTCCTGTTGAATTTGGTGATTGTTGGAGTCCCAGGTGAGGAAAGTGTGACAGAACCGACTATGCCGAAGAGTTGAGGAGCGTTCAGAGGATTCATGAGCGGGGAGCTGGCCCGACATGCCTTGGTGGATTAATATGAGAGACAGAAACGCATTATGATCGGGACCGGACAATTCGCGGTGTTTAAGAAACGGCCAGTTCGTGTTGCTCTGACAACCGGCGCGCAGGCAACAACTCGCAAATAAGCTGACTTACCGTGGGAAGGTTCCGTACTTGGTGGTCCACTAGTGCTGTCGGATGTAGTCTTTCGAATTCAGAAATCGGCACGCAGGCAAAAAAACAAAAAAAAAAAAATACAACCAAAAAAGAAAAATTAAAAAAAAAAACAGCGCGAAAAAAATCAAAAAGTCCCAGAAAACATGTGAAG
This sequence comes from Ophioderma brevispina, assembly GCA_023653785.1. Taxonomy (NCBI): domain Eukaryota; kingdom Metazoa; phylum Echinodermata; class Ophiuroidea; order Amphilepidida; family Ophiodermatidae; genus Ophioderma; species Ophioderma brevispina. Next base: position 96,434 of record JAMKCH010010201.1, on the reverse strand, counting down.
AGGAAAAAACCAGTTAAAATGAAAAGGATGTAGAAGAACCTGGAAAAACGGCATGAGACCCTCCGCAGGAAGAAAAAGCCATCCCCGAAATCAGGAGGCCAGACAAGCTCTTAACCAGTCACGATCATGGAGACCCTAGTAGGACGGGGCGGTGATGGTGACCTAGGTTTTTAGACCGCGCGGCCTGGGCTGCACGGCGAGCCCTTAACAAGTGTGCAACCACAACACTATGCAGGGGCACTCGCTCGGGCGGGTCTATAACAGATTGCGGGGCCCGACCTCCACTAGAGTATGCATGCAGACAGGTTGAAATTGTTGAGGTCCGGCTGGTTGGTTGGAATTATGATGCACCTGAGGGAGAGCAGGCAGATTTGGGCCCGTGGTTGTTCAAAGAGAAGCACCTGCTGGAGTAGCAGCACGAGACAGCGCGAGCGGCAGTTCTGTGAGGCGGGAAAAGGAAGGTAACCGGCAGATGGCAGTGGAACCACGGTTTGACCACCCTGGATGGGGATCAGGATAGAAAGCAGGTACATAATCTACATGTCAGGGAAGGCCAGTGACGATGAAGTTGAGGAACAGGATGAACGGCCTCAAAGTGCAGAGGGAGGCAGTGGTAACGGTACTGATGCAATACCTTCAGGTGTCAGGTGCAAATGCAGTGCAATCGGGCGTGAAGAGTGCTCAGGAGTCAATGGCTGGAGATGAGTTGGATGGGGAGAAATCTTGTTGCAAGGAGAGTGCGGATGGCGAGGACTTTGGCTAAGAGTCGGGAGTGAGATTGATGGGTTTCGACGGGAATGGAAAAAAGGGGAGTACCTGAACCAAAACCAACGGAGGATCCCAGTAGAAGAGACGCCAACCTTAGGTTCCGCGAGATGACAGACAAGATTAATGAGAGAACAAATAGTGGTTTCACTAGCCTATTGTGTAAATAAAATTTTATGGTTCTACTGTATCTGGGCATAATTGTGAAGAAATTTTGGTATTATTATTTATGTGGCTCCTGAGAGTTTTGGATGGCAACTATTCATACTCAACTGGTTAGATCTTGAAGGAGTCTCCATGGTATTGATGAGTGATTAAGGTAGATAGCTGGATGGGTGTAGTAACTTCTAGATCTAGACAGCAGATAGCGAAGTGACTGTGCCTACCGATATTGAGTGATGACTTGGGTACTTAGCCCCGATGAGCTAACGACTTGTAGAATCCCTCCGAAGGTGATTTGACTTTTTTAGAACAAACGGATTTGTGTAACGATTCTTTCTAGGATACCGGATATAGTAACGACTTGATACGTAAGCCAGATGGGCTTAATGACTTGCAGAATACCCGACGGTTTACGACTTATATAGTACCAGAATGCATGACTGTATACTACCGACTACCAATGCTGTATGACTTGAAGATGGCCGAATGGGCGTAATGGTTACCAGGCAGTTGGATGAGTGTTATGATGAGACAAAGTGACAGCCAGTTTGGCGTCCGGACTTTTGAGACATAAAAAAACAAGAGGTTTAAATAAAAGAAACTAAATTTGGGGGGTATACTCTTGAAGTATCTTTTCACATCAATATTATGTATTGGGACCTTGGTAGATCAGCATGCGATTATTTTAGAGATGTGGAGTGAGGCATCTTGGTGTAGGTCTCCGAAAATTCGGGTAGCACACACCTTTTCTGGAAACAGTCACGAACTTGGTAGATATCCTATCCTGGGTGTTTAGTCCCAGGGTAACATTGTCAGTTGGGCTATACTGCGAAACTTACTGGTCACGTGGTGTAGATTTGAGTGAAACCACCTGCCATGAGACTCTAACCGTTGCTCCTGTGCAGATCCCTACAATGTAGACTCTGTAACCCGAAGGTGTGGGTGACGCGAGACTGTCTCGACATAGGGTGTGGCACAGCACTCCTTAATTACATAAGCGTGTTGAGCATCTTCGGGAAGCTAGCAAGGTGGTGACTGATAAGGGCAAGTGCCATGTGTGACCAGACAAAACGACTTCTGGATGGCAACACCTGCTGGGTAATGCCTTCGGTACTTAGAGGAGAGATCCATGAACGGGATAAGCTGACAAGACAACACCTGACTGCTGTGATGACTACACCGGAATGCCTGTGATGAACTTCACTGAGCACCGGAGGATATCGGAAGACATGGAGTAGTTAGGATAGGAATAATGAACGCTAGTGCGGTTATTTCCATCCGCTCGTGCTCTTGTTGGTGCCGGGACGGCACACACTGGGGAGGGAGCTGTGTAGCGGGATGGAAGTGGCATAATGCCTCACGGGGTACTAATTTTATGTACTAGAGGATATTATAGGTTTATCTTTTATTTGGAGCCCTGACTTGAAAAAAAAATGCGATAAATTGCAGCCATGGCTATCCCCCCTTATTCATAATTCAGTAGATATCAAATCAGTCCTGTGCCCGTTTCCGGCCAATCTCAACACCCCCGTCGCCCACCTCAATGTGTATTTATCGCGTTCCCTGGCCTGGTCAGATTTCTTCGCTCATTGGCCAGTACGTACATTTGGAAACCAAGCTACAAGAATCTCGATACTGCTGCAAACGGTACTGATGATGTTATAGCACGTGAATGTGGAGTTTATAATACAGTGAGTTTGAGAACCAATCACATGCAGCTGTAGCCTTTTCTAGGCCAAGGTCGTACAGTTCGTCCCTTGCCACTTACCTGCGCTATACATCCCATAAAGCTTGGGGTGCGCCATGACGATCCGCGCCAAAAGCACAAAAAAACCTCGCTGCCTAGAGTAAAGCAACAACAAAAGCCTATACAGCCCGCTACATGCCCAAAAGCCATCATTCAGGCTACTGTGAGGTCCTCCAAGGGTCAACTATTTGAAAGGGGTTTCAGGTTATGATGAGGTTCAGTGTATTAACCCCAACTCAAGCTCCCTGGGACAAAATTTCGGCTTTTTTGTGAAGAGTTGCTCAACAAAGACGGAGAACAATCCGCACATGGAGCTAAGCCGGTTCAATTGTTTTACAAATAAACACCATGTTTATGCATCACAGTCCAGCCCCGTATCCCCCTGACTCAAACCAGAGCCCAAAACACAAGTTTTTCTTTGTATCGCACATGGTGGTTACGTGGACACAGCCCAACAACAACGAAACAGCAACCGCTACAACCAAAGAAAGAATCTTCCTGGGATTATCTCCACTCGATATGGTCCCCAAACTGGCCTTGTTGGGGCACACGTTTGTCAGCATACCAAGATCGCCATTGCTACACGTGCACACTCTTACATCAACATGTACAACATGTGCCAGAATAGCGGCAGACAGTATGCCAAGGATAATGTGGGCACACCTGACCACCATGGAGTAAAAACCAGGCCTCTATGGGCAAAACACATCATGGTACAGATGATGGAAGCGATGTAAAATCCTGGGTACCACTACCAGTACAAAGCTGTGACAAGGCGCAGTGTATCAACCCCCAGGGGTTCACAGTGGTAAACCAACGTTGGATATGAGCAAAATAGTTCCATCACAGAACCAGTAAATCAGGTGATAAAGGTACCATGCCACAACAACAGCAGCACAGAAGCAAGTAACTGATTTAGCAACATTCTGATAGAACAACACGGAAGAGCTTTTTCTACCAAAAAGGGAATCAAGCCGTACAATGGGAGATCCACTCATTTTACCAGTTCATGAATGCCTTTCACCGGCATAGAAAAAAGACAAAGGATGATAAAGAATGCTTCTAATTACTTGGAAGACTAACATGGGGGAACCCTACAGATTGGTTAAAGTTCCTGAATAAGAAAAGGGTATGAAGAAGCAAAAGCTCTACTGCAGAGAAATTGGAAACAGATTTGTCATCGCACAGCATTTAGGAAACAGGCAGAAACCTGGCCAACTGTGAACCGCGATGAACAGCAAGGATGGACGAAATTTTCCATATTTCTTATTGAATATCAGATACACGATGGACAGAACCACATTGATAATAGACCATTCAGCAACCATCAAGTTACTCCTGAATAAGATCCCGTACACATACGGGAATCAGGAGAATCCAAGTGGATAAGCTCATGGAAAATGAAGATAAATATCTGGATTCCAGGATTTTGTGACATTCATTGAGAGACAGACCATAATCGTCTGCAACCCCGTGTTACGGTAACATTGAGGAACCCAAATAACCCAAATATAGACCACAACAACAAGATCACAGAGGTCAAGAGCACACTCAAGTTTTGCAACCACTCTACACAAGGGAGTGGAGGTGATAAAACTAAGAGGGAAAATTGGTGCAGCTTTTGTGAGAGCTCAACACACGTTGGAAGTAGCCGAAGGTTTATGTTCCGAAACCTCATAAAGACAGAATTGAATTTTTCTGAAATCCAAGGGAATGTGTTATGGCTGCTTACCAAAGCGTCACGACATGTGCAAGGAATTGCAAGAGCAAGTTGAAGTGCAACACTGCAGTGGTTAAAGCAATCACATTTTTTGGCACCATAGACGAAGTCCCTTTGGTCAATCTGGTCATGAAGCACCAAGGTCCAAAGAATTGACAGTGCAAAAAGAAAGAAGCTCCAAAAGCAGAAGGCACAAAAACCCTGCACAAAAGCTCATCATGTCGTCCTCACCGGGGGCCGGAAATGTACTAACTAACCCAACTCAAACATGGTATCTTGTGGAAGAGGTGTCTCCAAAGAAAGTTGAAGGGCAGTTAAAGGTAATGCTATGCTCGAACGATGGAGCAATGGCAGTGGTTTGCACTGAAAAACTGATACACAAGTTAGGTGTCAGAGGCACAAAACACAACTGCACATTAGTACTATAACAGGAGAGACATGTGAGAACACAAAATGGTGAATGGATTGCAGGTTTTGGGCATAAGTGAAATCAACAGCATAGACCTTCCAGAGGTGTAATACCCGTAAAAACCCATACCTGTGATACTTCAAATTTCCCAGTTACTGAAGATCTCAAACCTTGGCCCTACCTCCATGGGATAGACTTCCCTGAGATAGAAGGTGAGTAGACCTCCTGATTGGCCAGTAAGGTGCCAAGGCTCTGGAACCCTGGAAAGTGATCCACATCACAGATGGATACCTTTTGCATGCAAGACCCTATACTTGGCTGGACTGTTCATGGGCCTCATGAAGGATACGGATGGTAATGTTTCCGTTAACATAATCATGGTCCACAGACAGGGGAATAAGAAACACTGCAGGAAATGTTATAATGCTGACTTTTCAGAGAAGTTGATAGAAGGATTGAAGTCCAGCCATCACGTGAAGATGAACTTTTTATGAAGATGTGAAAGATGTAGGAAGCACAAAGATGGCCCGCTGGGTTTGTGCACCCTGTGATTACTACCTGCACGAGGATCCTCCAGACTTTTGCAAAATACAGCTGTCATGGGATGAAGAAGTTCCATATCAGCAACTGCCTGCTGCCAAGGTTCATAATCAGTTTGCACAAAGAGTTAATATCTCCATAGACAGAGCACTTACTACTGGACTGATAGCACTACAACCCTGCAGTACCTCCGCCCGCGAAACTTGAATCGTATGTATATACGTAACTTTTGCTGGGCGCTTGTTACGATTTCTACCTTTTGTTGTGACTTATGTGCGTTCGCGAAAAATGGACGTTAGACAGTTGTAGGAATACCTTTTCGCGTAACTTAAGATCATTATTACTTGTCTTCTATTTGGGTGCACTCGTGGGTGCCAAATTACGGTACAGTCGGGTTGAATGCCGTTCGAAGTATATCGATTAATGGATTTAAGAAGCATACGTGTGGTTTGGGGGTTAGTGCAGTCTTATTGAAACGGGTTACGTACTCCGGACTACCCCTCGCATATTAGAATTCCCCTGTGGATGAGAACCACGGGTTAAATTGGCCTTGTTATTATTAGCTGTGTAATTTCGATAGGTATTAGATAGGCCTACACCGGCACAAGAAAAAGAGGGTGGCTATTTTTTCCTCATTGGGAGTCATTCTTATAGGTTGGAAAGACAAAAAAAAATATTTTATTTAAAAATGAAATTAATATAGGCCTATAATCCAAGAACAAAACAAAAGGACCGAATGAATATTCCAGGCAAGGTCTGAGCACGTTGAAGAAGATATACACTTACTAGCGAATACCTCACTGATTTTGTAAATAATTCGCAAACTCGGACGAGTCAATAGATGACGAATAATGGTGTACTTTTCAGGCTTATGCAAATATTTGAAATGTTTGGTGTGTGTATTATTAATACATCTAAATACACTCAATTCCCCACAAAGATTGAATAAACGTATGATGTAGTAATAGTTATGTTGTAGTTATAATAGTACCATGGGATAGGCCTACTGTATAAAAAAATCCGGTTGTGGGAAGTTTATTTACATAATTGAATATTTTCTTATGAAGGACATCGATTTGAGCTTAAGCAATTTCACACAGTAATAATATCAGGGCAAGCATTTTTGTACATGGAAAAATTACGATTTGTTAGAAATTTAGGACGCCAGTTCTCGGGAAATCTCCGAGTCAGCCTTTAAGTGAACTATATCAGAGGTGATTCATATCTGTATACCTCTTTCTTTCCTTTCTTTTCTTTCTTTCTTTCTTTCTTTCTTTCTTTCTTTCTTTCTTTCTTTCTTTCTTTCTTTCTTTCTTTCTTTCTTTCTTTCTTTCTTTCTTCTTTCTTTCTTCTTTCTTTCTTTCTTTCTTTCTTTCTTTCGTTTTTTGTTTTCTTTCTTTCCACTGTCTTGCATTATTTTTTTCTGTGCGTGACATGGATAGATGGGACAATTTTGTGATAGGAATGAACAAGCTTACAAAAACAATGAGATAGGTTTATTACTTTAACATTACATGTTTTAACCTGTATTGTTGTTAACTAAAATTAAACACGCACCGATTTTGCTTCAATTGCACAATTACATTGCTTATTCAGGCAATCTTATCATTGAAAGGAAGAGATCTTCGAGTTGCTATATATCTTATTATGCGTTCAGGACTGTCTCTCCCTTCATTTTCCTGGCACTATAATGCTGTTGCCATAATAGATTGCTAACAAGATGGATGGAATTGAAGAGCGGACCGATTTGTTCACTTCCCACACACTACGCGTGTGCTACGTGTACTCATGCCCACACGTAGTTTTTAATCGTAAATCTGGCTTACTCGTACAACACAAGTAGCCTACGTCCAAGTTTCACAAACGCGTAAAAAATCTTAGTAGTAACTTACGTCGCAACTAGGGCTACGTCAGTCTTACGACTGCTTTCGCGAACGAACCCCCGATTGGGAAAGAACGACCTGAAGCGAGCCAATCCAAGGATGAAGGCTCAAATGTTCTTTTTCACAGAGACCTTCAACATGCTTAAAAGGCTTTTTATTATCACAGTACCTCCCAGCATACATCATTTGCAAAGAATTGCAGTCCTGGAGGGTAACCATAGCAATGAGCCAACTGCCAGTAAGCAACATATTGCAAGGTCAAGCCCAATCCATCGTTTGGACCCTCAAGTAGTTGTGGAGTTCTACGTGTTGGAGGGCGCCTCAACAAAGCAGCAATGCCGGAAGAATCCAAGCACCCATGTATACTGCCATGAAGAAATTGGCCATGTTACATCACTTATATTGCAAGAAATCCATCAAGACAAGGACATGTGGGACGGGAACTACATGTTGGCGCAATTCCGTCAGAAGTTCGGGCAGCATGCCTAAATGCACAATGTGCCGCTCCATATAAACAATTTTGTTGTATTCAGGAACAGTATAGAAGAGCTACTTTGCTTTTGGGCCCATTCGAAGTCACTGTTGGAAGGTCCCGAGTCAAACGATATGGAGTCGTCTTTACCTGACTCACACAGAGACAGTTCATCTGAGCCCTGTAGCAGATTCGCTAACAACCGATTCATGCATCAACGCAATCGGGCGTTGTTGGGCGTTTTGTGTCTCGGAGGGCGTCAGGTGGACGAACGAACTGAGATCGGACAATGGAACCAACCTGTGGGCGGCTGAAAGGGCACTGAAAGCGGAAGGCTGAATGATGAAAGGATGTCTGATACTTGCTGAGTTAAAAGATGGAATCAGTCCAAGATCCATGATGCATGGCCTGCAGAAAGGACAGAAAGGATTATAACCGGGCTTTTAACCCACCAGCCTGAAGCAAGCAATTTGGGGGCGCATGGGTAGAACGACCAACAGGTGTTGGTTAGGACCAATCAGGAAAAAGTGCTGAATTCAGTCATCAGGAACAGACTTTGACAGAATGAAGGATTTAAACACATTAATGTGCGGGTTTTGAAGCCATCGTAAATGCGGCGACCCTGACAAGCGGCCCTCGAAACCCATGTGATATTGGTAAACTCTGACCCCAAACCAACTTCTATTAATGAAGGGCCAAGCCGGAGATGCTGCGCACTACCACTACCAGCAATTCTCATCCACCAAGGCACCAATACCTCCAGACGCCGTTGGAAACAAATACAATATTTGGGCGGATTTTTTTGGCGAAGGTGGGTGAAGGAGTATCTGCCCCAATTACAGGAGCGGCAAAAAATGGGGTAGATAGATAGATTAGAAAGGTAGTAGAGAGTAGAATCATGCCAAATGTCAAGGAAGGAGATGTAGTTCTTGTTATGGACAATTCACAGCCCAAGAGGTTCATGCCAATGGGCAAGGTTAGTAGTAGAGTATGGTTAGAGCAGACAATGCCAGATTCAGACCAGATTCACAAGGACAAGTTAGTTGTGGTGAAAGTGATGAAAAACTAAAAACAGGAACATTCCTCACGACCTGTACAAGTGAATCTCATTGCTTGAAGTGACAGAGCACCAGGTCAGCAAACCAGTTGATGATGCAGGACAGTGAAAGGATTCAGGACCAGTACCAGCCAAGCAGCCAAGGGAAAAGAATTATTCCCCAGAACTCATGATTCTTGTTCATACTAGAGATGGGAGACTAGTCAAGCCAAACAAAGTGCCTTAAATTGTAAGGGTGGGCTGCACTGTAAAATGTCTGGTTTAAAGGACAATGCCTTGTTTTTGCTTAAAAAGAGTGCCTTTGTGACTCTTGACTTGAAGCTTAAAATGCCTTATTTTGACAAAAGTGCCTTGACCCAGAAAACTTTGGAAAACATATGCCAACTTAAACAAAAGCTCCAAATATTGTGAGAACTCAACAGAAAGTGACTGCTAACATGTTGGAAATTGACAATTTGGAAGTTTGCCTTTACTGTCGGCAGTGTGCACTCAACTGAGTATATTCAAGTGGCAGCTGGAACTATTGATTTGGCAGAAAAACTCTCATATGAAGCTGGACGAGAACATTTTATTTGGTTACGAGTTGCAAGAAACCATGAAAAGGTAACGACTCGATGCCAAGTATTCTGCGGTATTGGCTCCAGATTGAGTGAAATTTTACTGCACCATGAGTACTGCCTACTACAAGAACAATTTACAACTGCCGTAATATGATTTCACGCTGAGAACAAAAAACTTATGATCATTTGGATGATACCTCAGCTGTTTGTTGTGCAGGAGGGACACAATATTGAGTTAACTTCAATTCTACGTCAGTGCAGCAGTGAAGCGCGGGGTGGAAGCTACATGTATTGAGGCTCCAATCAAATGGTCTAAAGTGAGCCCAGAACATAGGACTGACTTATAATTGGCTGTTGGGTGTGGCCTTTTTTGACAAGTGCTGAGAATTTGTTGATGGCAAATGACAGCGGCTGGAAATTTACATGGGTACCAACCTGGACCATTACTGTTTCAATATGTGAAATTACTGGCCCACCAGGTTGTGTACACTTGAAAAAATTGCTACATGCATGTGCTCATGTCAGGTCAATACAATTTGGGATAATTTGAATTTCTTCACATAAATTTGTATTTGGACCTTTTTTCAGGGCCCATTTCTTTCAGGACTTGGTTCTGAAATTCTAAATTCTAAAATGGTTCATGCACATGCACAGTATGATTTGGATTGTTTCTGATTTGACCAACTGATACCGGGGGCAATTTTTGAAATAACAATTTTGTGCAGGGTCAGTAAAGGTGACTTGTGAGATTAATTCTGGTGCTCTTGTCAACAGACATATTTGTGCCACTGAAACGGATATCAAATAGTCTTCCGTGAAAATCACAGTTTCGATGGTTCAATGTATGCAATCAAGATGAGGTTGTGCTTGTTCCCTTATTAGATTAAGTAAATTGGAAGCTTAATTGGCGCAGCAGAAAGATCACCATGCATTTGATGGCCACATTTGTATTTGCAACCACTTGCGCATGGGATATGTGACCGCCAGCAGTCTGTGGAGGCACCAATACTGCCAGTGTCAAGGCATTCCTATTGCCTTCTTTGAACAATGGATAATGGACTGTGGATTCCACATGAAGTGGAAAGATGTCTCAACCTAATAGGATTGTTTATGTGTTCACATGCTAAATTGCATTTTCATGTGGTGTGCAAGGCTTTAACTAAAACATGAGTGTTTTGATGTCAAACAATTCAGCATGATCATTATTTGTACTTCCAAAATTAGATTTGCCAGGTACAGTTGGTACTGCATGATTTTGGTCATAAATTATTTTTTTTTGCTTAAGGACTTTTTGGATATGGCTCAGCTAGAGTATCATCGTTCAAATTTAAATGACAAACTTTAAAGGGTATTTGTGTAAATGCACGTCGAATCACAAATGGTTTTGTATAGTCAACTTCAAGTAAACATTTCTGGAAATTTGAGATTCATTTCTAAATCTTAATTAAATTTTTTAAGGTTCTTCCTGGATTGAGCATAAAATCATTGGAAGCACACACTCAGTAAAGAAGCAAATGCAACAGAGTTGTTTAATTCAAGCAGATTGTATGAAAATCTTATCAAGTTTTCATACAAAAGCGTAACATGTTTTTGAGTAAATGCTTAAAGGGGGATCCAGTTCGCCCTGTCTATGTGGGTTGTGTGTCTTGGAAAAGACTGTTGGTAGTCATTTGGCACCCATTGTTACCACATTAAAGTATTGTGGGGTTAGGAAAGCACATTAGGGGCCGGAATGTTGGTGACAATTCAATTCGGGGGTAAATCCCCTCCCCTGCTTGCCCTGCCTGTTATTTTGGTCTAGCGCAACCAGCGTGTTTGCGGCGACAGCTTCAACATGGAGGCTGGGATCGGGTACATGGGGAAACAATGTTTTGACCACATTAAAGTTGACTCAGAGATTTCGAAATATTATTTTTTTGTGTATAATGAAAAATAGTCAATAGAACTAAAGATAGTACCTCAACTGCACAATTCCGAAATTCGAGATTGAATCGGATTTTTTTTTCGTTTTGACTGCAGGTATACATTTATGTGTAGTATTACGTCCCATATAGGATACTGTGTATAACAAAAATTCCGGATCAGGAATTTTATAACAAAGTTGTGATTTTCTATATGAAGGAATTTCGATTTAAGCTTAGCAATTTCACACGTGATTAGTATATGGGACAGCATTAGGTTGTTACATGCAAAAACACGATTTTTTTTGGAAATTGAGGCGCCCTCTCAGGAAATCTCTGAGTCGGCCTTTAAAAGTTATAGTGTGACTGATTTCATAGTTAAACACCAAATTAATTATAAAATATTTAAAGAAGAAAGAAAACCTTGTTTACTATATAAAAAGTGTGAAGTGGTACTATCAATTACAAGGAGTGTTAAGTGCGTAAACAATCGCGACCCCCGTCAAGTCCTTTGATTCGTAGTTAATGTCCACCAATGGCACTGTCGTCATCGACAGTGAATTGCCCATACATTCGACAATCTATTTGGTTATTCATCCAGAAATATTAGAAGTGGGTATATAGAAGTGGAGATTCATATATTTTCATCATTATGTTTTGTTAACAATGAAGAAATTCCAGATGGTAACCAAACGGCTTGAAGTTGAAGATCTTTCTCAAACCCTACAAATGTCTGTATTGATTTAGTTATGTACCATCCAGAAATTGGTGGTTGGTGGTATTGGGGGGTCGGGTTAGAGCAGTAGGTCTTCCCTCGCTTCACACTGTGGTTCCACTAGGACCTTCCCGGTCGGGCCTGCGATTTCACGTGCGTTTGGTTTTCCAGTCCATACTCGGCCTAGAAGGGTTTTCTCCGGGTAATCCCAGTTCCTCCTGCCTTCTAAAAATGGGCTTTCTTCCCTAACGTGTATTGATAATAAAGGTGAATTGAAGTATTTTAGTGAAAATTAAATGACACGATACTATGGGTCATTAATACTAATACCTCTCCTACCTCCTCCTCCAGAAATTGTTTAAAAGTATAATATTATTCGCTATGTACCACCAGAAAATGTTAAATAAATTATAAGATGTGAGACATGTTTTGATCATGGATTTGTGGGCCGCCAGTATTAGTGGAGGACCACTTAGCAAGCCGTGTGTGCGTGGTATGTGTGGATGGTGTGGATGTGAGTGTGTGTATGGGTCACTGAAAATGTAATTTTTTTTTAAAAAATGACCTCATTGAAAAAACATGACGTCAAGTGGAACCAAACTTGTGTCATTGGTGAACCCATGGGATCCCTCATATGTTGATGAGGTCAAAGGTCATATGACTGTGAGGTCAAAGGTCATGTGGGGTCAAGTTGAAAAAGAGGCTAAAAATGAAATATTGACCTCAATTAAAACATGAAGTTCAAGTGGACCAAACTTGTCATAGGTGACAACCATGGATCCCTCATATGTTGATGAGTCAAATGTCATGTGCCAAGTCAAAGGTCATTGGAGGCGGCCCACAAGCTGATTATTCTTTGACTATAGCGAGCGCGAAAGCCGAGCACCGAGAAACTGTGAAATTCTAGTTATTATTTATATTTTTGTTTGTTATAAGACGTTAAAATTAAGGAGTTGGTCAATTGATTAAGAAATATATGACAATTTTGTAGTTTAAAGAACTTAAAAACGGAAGGCATATTACCATGTTTTATTTATTATATAAAGTATGTTAACAAACAAAGATACAGTATGAGTTTCGTATGATGGGGCCAAAATCACTGCCGGACATTATTTCACCCTGGTGGGTCAGTCAGCTTTTCATCTCCACAACAGCAAAGACTTAGGGAGAAAGCTCAAAACTTTCAAAATTGTCAATGGGCGTGAAGGGAGGTTTAGTCAGACTACGACGTGGACCGAGCCATTTGGAATCTCTGTGGCATTATCAAAAATGCTTCCTTAAGGAAGAATCGTATCAGCAGCGCTCAGACTTGTCCGTTGATCAAATCAAGAGATAATGAATATTGCCTAACCACCACATGTTTCAATATATGGACAGTGTTTACAACAAACTGCAAGTGCGCGCGATTGGTTCACCATTGTCACTATAGTGGCGCGAACCTGTTATGGAAGGACTTTGAAAAGACAGCTTTTGCAACCTGCCCGACCCACTCGCTTATGGATCGTTATGTTGATCCAGCCGGAAACATGTTGAAATATGCAATATACATTTTACACTTTTACGTTTCGATTAGTAACTCAAAAAATAAACATATTCTTAGCAAATCTGTGAAAAAAAATTAAAGAAAGAAGAAGTCTGATTTCCACACTGATTTTGTAGGTAAATTTGTGTAAACATTTACCCAAAAAAGGAGTTATCGTAGGGGGTGGGGAAGGAAGGGGATAAAGGGAAATGATTTTTCGTGACGTCAAAGGTCAATGACCGGGGGTGCAAATTTGGAAATTGATCCCAAGCATGTTGAAAAGTATACCAAGTAAATAATTTAACATAAGGATGGATTCAAAAAGGTCTAGTTAGTACTATCTGCGCCGAAAGTTTGGAGTTAGTTATAGGCTAAACAACAGCAAAAAAATCGATAAACGGTCATTTCAGTTGTACAGGGGTCAATTTTTAAAATACTCGATTGGATTAAAAAAAAGGGAGCCAATTATTGATGGAGCTCAGAGGATAAAATACGGAATAGTTTGACTGTCTTAAATGCTAGTTCCCAATGTAGGGCACCAAAGGTCAACATCATTGCATTCCAATGGGGCTTGACATTGTTTCCCCCCCCCCCCCTACTTCGCCGGATGTCTGGTGGAGCAATTCATGCTAGGATGTATAAGTTTTTCCGTTGGTGTTGGACGGCGGATCCTATGATAAGCCGGCAGAGGCATTTAACTCTGGATCACGCTTCTTGGCATGGTTGATCTTTCCATTACAGGGAAAGCATACTCTGCACATGATTACCACAGGGCAAGTGCCGTCGACCTTAGGGTATGGGGGAGCACCCCATCTCTTGTGCCAGTAAGTTTGTGCAAGATGGTTTAAGCGGACACATACTTTACTCTTCGTCTTCTCGGATGTGGGTTCTTGTAAGAGGAAGTGCGGTCCAAGGGAACAAAACGGTCCAAGGTAGTATAAGTTAGAAGGGTTCCACAGTGCTCCAAGGGTGTTCCAGAACAGGTAACTTTAAGCTGGACGTTTTGGCTTCAGGTGCGTAGATGGAAAGCACACACCTGTGTCTTGGATGGATTTGCCCCGTAGGTGGTTTTCCTCATAAAATGCTTTTCATGCTCATATATGGTGTGAATGAAAGCTATTGAATTACGCCATGGGAATTGGGATTTTATTTTAGCTCGTGGTGAGTGTAACTTGCTCATAGAGCTTGGTCATGTGCCATGTATGCTGTATGGGGCCATGTGCGTGTATTTCAGAGTCTGCCTTGGGGTGAAGACGGTGATATAATCACATTTTACTAATACGCTTAATAGGTATTTGGGTATTGTTGTAAGAGCTGTCTCATGTAGCCTCTCTGTAGATTATGAAGGACAACGCCTATATAGGCGTCAATTTCAGGCTTCATAACAAAGGGCAGCTTATGCAACATCTCCTGTTTCGTATTTAAGTATACATGGGATGGTTCATGTGAAATCGGAAGCGTGCCTTAAAAAGCTTTTGCTATTTCCCGAGAGCTGCCTGAATTTTTCAGGATTTCTATTTTCTTGATTAAGTGTATGTATAGGGAGAAAAACAACTTGGTACACGATAAGGCTGATTCGCCGAATCCTTACGCAATGAGAAGAAACAACCAAGACTGCGAATTTTCTCGAGCGAGAAAATCAGGGATTCAACAACTCTTTGTTTCGATGTTGGCGGGCATTGTATTCAATTAGTTGACAGTTGACAGTCATCAATCTCGCAGGCCAGCTGCGACTGTTGGTGTGGTGAGATGTGGTTACAGCATTCATCCCACGAATATGCGGCATCAGCGTTGTCCATTGATCAGGATGATGGTGCTTGTATGGCGTTGAATCCCAACATCCCATGGGGATGGATGGAGTTGCATTACAAAATTTCCAAATCCGAGTATGAATCAAAAGAAAAAAGGATAGGGCATGGTGCAACCGTGGCGGGAATTTTTTTACAACTGCAACATTCCATGGCATTGTTGATCACAGTGAAAATTGTGCAATAATTCATCTTGGCAAATTTTACTAAAAAGGATCATTTAGTTCTATGTTTAATTATGCTCTTTAGCAGTAGTTAGGCAAAGATTTCTGTAATTTCACAATACGGACTCAGACCAGCTACAGGTATATCCTTTGTTAGATTTTCATCTTGAATAGTGGTACCCTGGATGGAAGGTTGAGGGATCTTCGAGGGGGGAACGTATTTTTGATTTGTGTTTTATCATCTTGGGCCGTATATACAGTGAGACGTTCTGCTGCATTGACTCAGTGTTTCACATAATGTCTATTTGCGGTTTTTTTCGAAAAACCGGGCAGAAATCAAAATAGGGAATTTCACATAGAAGATCTCGGACTTTGGAGACATCTTTAGGAGCATTAAAACATAATAATTTTATCCAACTAACTTTAAAGCAACATTTGAATTCTCATGTAAGAGCCTATTTTGCCATACGAGTTCTACACAGGGCTAAGTGCTATGTACATGAAATTTACATGAAAGAAGGGTTCCCGAAATACTTTCCAATCGAAAACTTCTCGAGAAACGGGTATTTGTTCAGTTTAAGGCCGTATATGTTGATGTGGGCGACGAAATGATATGGATACAACATTGGTGCATTGAACACACAGATGGAATAATTCCATTTTATTTTAATATTATGTGTACGATATGAGGGAAGGCGAAAGGTCCAGAGAGTTATTTAATGTTATTCCATTGAGCAGATATAATATTATTTATTCTAACTAAATTAATATGGTCCGTGCAAAGCTATTTAATTTTTGCAGGTGCGATCATCTGGTTTTCTATTGTACGTGTTCTTTAAAAACGATTAAAGCGAAATCTTCGAAAAGAAATAAACAAATTCGTCAATGAAAAAAAAATAATATTCTGGCGAGTGAAGGGGGGAAAAACTGCCCATTGTTAGAATCTGTCCCCGTTGTTTTATAATCCGATACTGCCCTAACTAGCCCCGACACTTCATAACTAACTCAGTAATATCTGGTTTGCAACTGCCACGCCAAAACCACTTCAATCTTCAAAGTTCAATGGCGCGCCCATGGGACATGTCCTTCTATGCTGTTGTTGTAGTCTCATAGGGGTGGCTAGGGGAAAACCACGTGTAAATCATCAAATTATTTTCAAATATATAATCGTCTGTTCCCACCAAATAAAACTGGCACAGTTTCTTTGAAAAAAGAGTAAGTTAAAGTCCCTTCAATTTAATTTCCCCCATATCAGTGACTAGTGGATACATAGACTCCGCCCAACAATGGAATTTAAGAGATTCACTCACCGGCACCGGTATGCGGGTAGAAAAACACTTCCAAATTCCCTTTCATCTGGGAGTGACAGGACCATTGTTTATATTGTCGCGCGTGAAGAGATTTCAGCTGTTAAGCTCTCCAATTGAGACTGAAGTAATGATGCCATATTTTTCATCATTAGTAGAAAAGGAAGAAATGAACAAACATCTGAGAGAATGGTGCTGGGAGACTTTGACCTAACAACTTGTGCAGAACCAAATCCGAACTTATGTAATTCATTTCTATTCATTTACCGCGTTTTCCAGACGAATGTTAGTGTCAACGACTATATTATAATGTCACTGGTTAGTTCTTGTGAGAGAGGAGGGTAGTGGTCACCACCCGAATCGTGCAGGTGGTAACACCTGGCTTTAACAATGGCCCTACATACAAGGCCCATTGTAATATCTTAGCTCATGGTTGCTGGTCTATACATATCCATTGCTCTCTGATATTGGGGAAAAGAAAATTGAGGTGACATTTTATATATTTTTAAGAAAATGGCCAGTTTTATGTGCTTGGGAACAGACGTAGTGATCGTAAGAATTATTATGAATTTAACTTGGTTTCCTTAGCCCAGATGGGGACTACAGCTGTGTTTATAAAGTTGGTTATTGAGTAAACGTCCCATGTCTAAATAGGCCGCTCGGAAACCGCGCCAAGAGAGCATACAAACAATTACTTGGCCTCTACAACAAAAACCCCCAATACAACACATCCAACGTCAATATTGTAAATGCGCCCAAAATACCATTGTCCTATGGTGGTACACCCAAAACAAGAAAGGGACTTGGGCACTGTAGCTTAATAAATCAAGAGCTGGATTCACACTGAAAAATCGATTGCAAATCTTCACGGGTCGGTTGTTACACACTGCTTCCGTCAGTGACCAGATTCACGGACAGCAACTAGGAAGATGGCCAATGTTGGGCCAGTATGTTTCCTTGGGCCCTTTGTATTTGGCTTTTTATATTGTTTGGATAAATCTATTTTGCTCATGGCCCAATATTGGTTATAAAATTGATTGATCGGATCCCATATTATTGGTCGAGTATGGTTAGTGGTACGTCGAGTTATTGGGCGAGACGTAGTCGAAGCCCAATACTTTAAATCTCATAACGAGACAATAAATATGGAGTGAGTGAGGAAAATCATACAAGAAACATTATTTACGTGTGGATCCAATATTTTCCCACAACTTGGAATCAATACAACATAATTAATGGACATATTGCGGCCGATGCACTAATATTAAACAGTATGGTGTCTATGAACAAATTTTGTAACCATATTGTAACTCCGAGGTTGTGGCAATGATGGCCCTATGTTATTTTAATATAACAATTATTTTAATGTATTTTTCAGCTTTATTTTAAATAATGGAGAAGGATATTTGGTAGTCAATAGTTTTATTTTACACTGGACTGGTATACTAAGTATAATGTTCATTGTGCCCTCTCATTTAAAACCAACATCGTGGAGAAATTTTCTATTAGTAAAATTCCTATATGTATTGGACTGAGTTCTCGCACATTATTTATGGGACCAATGTATCCAATAATGGTCCTTATATTGGCTACAATCTTGGGCTAAATTCTCTCACTAACATTGGACAGTTCGTGATGATATGACACCGTGGTCACTAGCAGGTAGGGCCGCAATGTCTAGAACAAGGGGGGGGGGGGCCCTTTTCCCTTTATTTTACGTTCCCGTATGCACAGTCAACGGGGATTTTGAATATTAATTAGATTTGCACTAGTTATCTAAAAACCACTAGTTATCAAAAAATGTACAGGCATAGTAGTTAAAGAACCATTCTTGTTGATATCCTTTTACAAATCAAGAAAATAAATTTCAAATATGTGATCCAAATCGGGAGCTTATGTGCGTAATTAAAATATAGTGAAGATATTAAGCTTTCAAAAAACTTTGAAAAATGTTTCACTTAGCGAAGTTTATAAGGCGAGGACCTCCTGTCATTGAACAACAACGAGATTGGCTTTCCAAATTTTAACAAATTAACATTGAAAGGGGTAATACAGGCCGGAACTAGCATGTTATAATCAAGTCCTACTAAAACCGGACCTTATTAACCCTCACCCTCTCAAGACATAGTGTAAATGTAATGAATGCCGAGAAAATTGGACGTGCTGTTACAGGTCGGTCGATATATGACTATTTACGGGGCGGCTTGGCTGCAAATTCAAAGCTGTGGTTTGAATGGGATAGGAGTTATTGCACTGCAAAGCAAGGACATGGAGTTCAATTTGGTAACAATACAGCCGTGGTAGTTGCGATGGTTATTTCCAGCTATATGTCGGAGCGAAAATGTTTATATTCTTTCATATGTTTTATCAGAAATTTGCTCTTATACACAATGGCTTGGAACTTATTCATTTTAGGACAACATTTATAACTATTTAAAGTTTAAAGTAGTAGTACTACAGTCAGGAACTAGCACAAAGTATGAACCAGCACTTTGCGCGGAAAATTCAACATTGCAGGGAAAATCCGTGCTCGCGTGTATTTACCCAGTGATAAATGTATAGCGGATTTAGAAAATGGGCAAAGATGGGCTGTGTTGTAGCCGACGTCAGGCTCACTGATCAATCTCGTATTGAACCGCGCTTGCAGTAATGTTGCCTTGGCCCGTTCAATAACGGAAGAGTGGTTGCGGTAAGCCTGCTCATAGCTTCCAATGGAAAACTTAATATCATGGGTCATATAACAATGACACGTTGCTGATGATTGAAAGAGTACCGGCGGACCAACCTAAGATTGCAGTGGACAACCAATATCGGAGCCAATATAAAGGCCACCCACATAAATGCCGATACCAAGATTACGTGGACACAATTGGTGGGCAATGTTGTCATGTGCTGTTTGGATGCAAAACAGCCAATATCGCATTCCAATCCAACTTTATACACACTTGTTAAAAAGCCTTTGCTGTATTAGATGATGGTAAACATGTTGATGTCACCTTTAGCAGACCCAATAGCACTGGCAGAAAGGGACGACGATCAGAATTAGAGGCACGGTGTGTAAAGAAATGAGTGTACCCATGAGAGAGTGTTCTAGCTACTATAGCAACAATGTACGGAAATAAACCGTGACTTGTAGACTAGGCTATTGGGTACAGCGCTAAAACAAATGGATGCTGCTATACAGCACTCAATGGAGACTATATAGACCGGATGGGTGTAGGTCACAACTCATCAATACGGGCCATGTCAGGAGCGTCCGTTATCTGGATACACGCGGCCCGGATAAGCAAACTAGCTGAACAAATCCTGACACCGCCACAAGCCATCACCATGACTGGTGGATCGAGCAACAAACAAGTAATTTCTCAAGTAATTCGGGAGTAATTTTCAAAATCCCAGAATAGAAGCACAAACTAGAAATGATTTGTACTTTACAAAACACTTTTTGTTTCCATTTCCTCCCACCTATACATTTCAAAGCCCAGAATAGGCCTACACCACAAACTAAGAAATGATTTGTACTTTTTTTAATAACAATTTTTGTTTCCATTGTCTCAAAGTAATTTCCAAAATCCCAGAATATAATCACAAAGTAAAAAATATTTGTATATTAGTTCAACAAAAGATAGAATTCTAATAAATCCGAATTATTTTATAAAATAATTACAGATTAATTGTTAAGCCGTGCGTAAACTGTGTGCATGTGCGTGACGTGCGTCATGAACTTCTTTGTTTACCTCCCCAACAAACCAGGAAGTGATCAACTTAATTGGCTAAATTTTGTTGATGGGTCGATCTGGGCCTTTTTATTTGAAATCCAATAGGAACCAATAGATTTAATAGGATTATAACATCGACGATTATAACAGAGCGTATTAAATGTGAGCACGCTATTGTCGATGGGTCATGTCCCTTCTATGCTGTTGTTTTGTAGTTTCCATCGGGGGCTAGGGGAAAACCAGTGGTAAATTCATAATTATTATTAAAACATATAATCGGTCTGTGCCCACAAATAAAACTGGCAACTTTTCTTTAAAAGAATCAAATGTCCCTTCATTATTTCCCCAATATCAGTGACTATGGATACACATAGACTTCGCAAACAAATGGATTAAAATATTCAATCACCGGCCCGTATGCGGTGTAGAAAACACTTCAAATTCCCTTTCTTCTGGGAGTGCGGTACCATTGTTAATTGTCGCGCAGCTGAAGAGATTTTCAGCTGTTACGCTCTCCAATTTAGACCGAGTACTTTTCAGGACAAAATACTACCTCATTCACAGATAATAAATATTGAGCTTCTCTATGCGTGGTTTCATTAACTTTGGCCATATTTTTCATCATTTATTAGAAAAGAAACCCATGAACGCACATCATGAGAGAATGTTGCTGGTAAGCTGTGACCTAACAACTTTGTGCAGAAAATCCAAATCCGTACTTGTGCTTAACTTCATTTCTATTCAATGTCCCGCGTTTTCAGAAGAAGAATTCGTGTCAACTACGCTATATGCTACTGTACAACTGGTTAGTTTGGTGAGAGAGGACGGGTATTTGTCATTCAACCCGAATCGTGGAGGGGTGGTAACCACCCTGGACTATAACAATGGCCCTACATACCCGCCCAGATGTAATATCTTTCACTGCTCATGGTTAGCTGAAGTCCATACATATCCATTGGTCCTTGATATTGGGAAAAAGAATTGAGGGGACATTTTATATATTTAGTAAGAAAATGTGCCAGTTTTATGTGCGGGAACGACGTTACTGTTGCGTAATAATTTATTATGAATTTACACTTGTTTTCCTCTTAGCCCCCAAATGGGGACTACAGAATTTGTATACATTGGTTATTTGGTCCACGTCCCCTGGTCTAAGTAGCTCTCGGAACCGTCTCCAAGAAGAGCCATACAAACCACTTACTTTGGCCTACAACAAACCCCCAAACCACACACAACGTCAATATGTAATGCGCACAATACCATAATCCTGTGGTGGTAACACAAAAACAGAAAGGGAGCTGGCAATGTAGCTTTATAATAAACATCAATGAGCTGGAGATCCACACTTGAAAATCGATTGCAAATCTTTCACGGTCGGTTTGTTCACACACTGCCTTCCGTTCATTGACCGATTCAAGACAGCAACAAACGATGATGGGCCAATGTTGGGCCAGTATGTTCATTGGCCCTGTATTGGCTGTATATTGGAATTAAAGTTATTTGCTCATAGGCCCAATATTGGTAGTAAAATTGAATTGATGGATGCCATCTTTATTTGTCGATTAGGAGTTTATTGGTCGAGGTTTATTGGGGCGAGACTATCGAGCCCAATAACTTTAAATCTCATACGAAGGCATAAATAGTGGTGAAAATCATCCAATAACATTATTACGTTTTGGATCCATATTTTCCCCACACTTGGATCCTACAAACATAATAATGGTCACTATTGGGCGATGAATAATATGAACAGGTATTGGTTATGAACATTTGTAACCAATATTTTACCGATTTGTTCCAATGCTGGCCTATGTTATTTTTAATTAACAATTATTTTTAATGTAAAATTAAAAAAACCAATATTTTTAAATAATTGATAAGATATTTGAGGCTAGTCAAATAGTTATTATTTTTACTGACCTGGTATAATATAGTATTAATGTCATTGTGCTCATTTACAACAATCATCGTTGAGAAATTTTAATATGATTAAATTCCTATATTATTTGACTGAGTTCTCGCCCTATAATGGAACCAATTTTATCCCATAATGTTCCTCTATATTGGCTCTCATCTTGGGTTTAATATTCCTCACTAACTTGGACCAGTTAATCGTGATGATATGAAACCGATGTCATAGCAGTAGGCCCGCATATGTCTAGAAAGGCCTTTATTTTACGTCCCCGTATGCACAGTCATCGTGGATTTTGAATATTAATTATATGGGCACTAGTTTTATCCTAAAAACCAATCGTATCAAAAAATGTACAGGCAGTTAGTTAAGAACCATTCTTGTTGATCATCCTTCAAGCAAGAAATAAATTTCAAATTTGGGGGATCCAATCGGAGCTTATGTTGCCGTAAAAATAAGTGAATTACTCTTTCAAAACTGAGAATGTCACTGAGCGAAGTTATCAAGGCGGAGGACCTCTGTCATTGAACCGTACCGATTTGGCTTTCAAAATATAACAAATTACATTGACATGGGTAATACAGGCAGGAACTACATGTTTATAATCAAGTTCCTACTAAACGGACAGCTATCATATAACTATTGTACGGAATGAAGCGAGAAATGGGACGTGCTGTTAACAGGGTCGGTCGATATACTAATTTTTTTTTTTTACGGGGTACCCGGCTGCAAATCAACAGCTTTGGTGTGAATGGGATAGGAGTTATGCACCAGGCAAAGCACACGGACCCTGGAGTTCATTTTGTTAACAATACAGCGTGGTTGCATTGCGTTGGATTTCAGCTATATGTCGGAGCGAAAGTTGTTTATATTTCCTTTCACTATTTTCTTATCAAATTTGCTTTATACTACAACTGGCCCTGGAACTTTATCTCTTTGAGACACATTTATAACTATGTAAAGTTAGTAATACATCAGGACTAGCAAATTATGAACATCACTTTGGGCGGAAAATTCAAAATTGCAGTGTGGAACTCTTGCTCGCTTGTATTTCCAGTGATAAATATCTCGCGTGATTAGAAACTTGGGGCCAAGATGAGGCTGTGTAAAGCAGAGTCAGGCATCACTGATCAATCTTCGTATTGAACGAGCTGGCACGTAAAGTCCTTTGCATTCATTAACGAAGAGTTGCGGTAAGCTGTCATAGCTTCCAATGGAAACTTAATAGATGGGTCATAATACAATAGACACGTGCTGCCGATGGCAAGATTACCGACGGAAAACCAAGATTGTCGTTGGACAACCAATAGCGGACCAATAAAGGCCACCCACATCATGCCGATGCCAAATTACCGTTGAGAACCATTGTTGGGTCATGTGTATGTGCTGTTTGGGGATGCAAAACAGCCAAATCGCATTCCAATCAACTTTATACACACTTGAAAAGCCTTTGTTGTATAGATGATTAACATGTGATGTCACTTTAGCAGACACCAATAGCACTGGCAGAAGTGGCCGACGATCAGAATTAGAGCCCGGTGTAAAGAAACTGAGTGTACCCCATGAGAGAGTGATCCTATCTATACCATAGCAACATGTACGGAATAAACCGTGACCTTGTAGACGAGGCCATTTGGGTACATGCTGAAACAAATGATGTATACAGCACTCAATGGAGACTATAATAGACAGATGGGTGGTAGGACACTCAGTCACACGGGCACTGTAGTTTATGACACCGGGCTTTTCAAACTACCCAATGAGCATGCGCATCTTCAGTAATGTGCAGTTATATTCAAATCAAGCCCAAAGAGACCAGCGCTGATTGGCTTACAAAAATCCTTGTAAAACAGATGTCACATCGTCCTTTGAACCTGATTGGCCTCGAAAGATTCTGACTCTTCAAATACGGAAAAGAAATGGATGTTCTAAAGGAAGCCTTTGACAGAGTTCTAAATGAAGCCTTTGAAGAATCCAGCATACTCCGGCACAGGGCATATCACAAGTGGATCCATTTATCAGCTCAAGTAACACGGGAGCAGGCAGTGTGTACAAGAACACTCGAAGCCTCAAACAAGGTAAGCACAAAAACACCTAGCTTTTTTCTTAGTTCCAACAATGACTCCTCTAATATCATATACACATATATACACTGCCATTGCAACTGTGATCGAGTAACTCTATCCAACCTTGCATCACATTGTTTTAAATACCTGTCTAATTTTAAATATTGTCCATCTTGAGGCCCTTGGGCTGATTTCCATTCGAATCCATAGAGGTACTTTGAAAGTTTTTACACAGGTCATGTTTATCCATCTAACGGTCTGAAAAAACAAAAACATGTATCTTCATTCATTTGACGTCTATAGAGTCTCCATATTGATCAATCTTCCACATTATGCAGATAAGATATTCATTCTGATAATGGAAATATATCGTTTTTGTTAACAATCAAAGCATTAAAACATGAAGTTACCACAACACACAAAAAAAAGTTTGGAATATTTTGGAAATCATATTGTTGAAGGTAAGACGTTTTCCCGCGCGGTCAAATAATAATTTAACTGCCAGAAAATAGGAGACTTGGTAATGAGCCTCGTTTACACCGGTATATTCTGCTCATTTAATGCATGGATTTGCCATATTTAATTAAATCGTCCCATCATTGTTGATTCCAGTTAGGATTCAGTAAATTTCAAAATTACGGCTCCCCCTTGACAAAAATAACGTTGTTCATGAATTTCAAACTCAACTGCCGTTTGAATTCTTTGGCAATCTTTTTAGATTCGCGATCTTCCAATCAGCTCGCGAGCAGACTTTACTTGAATTCGTAAGCCCGTTTCGAACTCGACAGGTGTTTGTTTATTTACAAATACGGCGAGGTTCCGTTTTACTATGACAGAGCTGGATATTAACCAATAAAAAATCAGTAGGGTCCGACCGAGAATGTTGCGGCTGTTGCCACAAATGTACATCTAGAGTTAAAGCTATTGGATCAAATTGAAAGTGACAGGAAGGAATTTTTTTAGGATATGAATTTGCTCTCAAATTTCACTGGATCGGTTGTAGACCACCTACCGAGTACGGTTGAAGGTTTATGGACAAACATGTTCCAAAGAAAACCGCAAACCTTGTTCTGAACTTGCCTGCTATCGTAATCATTCCACATAGAAAACCGCTACTTTGACTGTCGTGCACGACCGAACTACTAATCATCATCTTATTACATAAAGCACCGCGTCTTCTGCTTATTCACTTCAGGTGTGATCTAATACATTGGTAAGAATTGCAAATATGTAACACTATGTTCGAGAAAAAATTTTGGGGCGCTGTCTTTCTGGAATTCTCCTCATGGCTCTTTAAACGGAATTTCTATTAATTTGTGGCAACTAACATATCACGACGCCCCCCAACTAGCCGAAGAGGGTGTCCACCTCTTATGAATACTTAATTGAAACATTACTACTTCATCCATCACAACCCCAATGTATAATCATATCTGATATTATTAATTCTTATAAATTTAGGATTGTTTTTGGTTGAACTCTATCACATGATTACAATAGTTCAACTATCGGCCAGAAACGGCGCCATCGATAAATAGTACCCCTAAGCCACCCCATCCGTAATAGTTCATTTTACTATAAGTACGATTACGGCCTCGAAGTACTATTTACGGCGCTTATTCGCGTAACCACTTCGATTGCTTAGTGCTCCGCATTTGCGCGTAGTGAATTGCATGTGAACTACCACATTCATTCGCAGAGATACATCGTTTGACGTGAATTTATGAATTAAAATGCAAAATTATTATTTTTTTTTGCATTGTTTGAACTGAAATTTATTAATGAAGTATATAAAACAAATATATGAACTGACTCCATTCGAGCCTCTGGTTAAACTATGGACCCTCTGTGACTACAACATTAGGTGCTATTTTGCTTCGGGTCTGCGCCCCCCCAATAGCACTAATGTAGTCACCGCGGGACATAGTTTTAACCATGGACTCTCTCAATGGCAGTATATATATTTGTAAAACATAGCTTTTTGGTCATAATAGATATTATCACTATTATATCCTACAAATATGCATGGCTAAGTTTGAATTGCAAAAATTGCGCAAACCATTGTTATAGATTGTTCACATGTTAATTTCAAAATTTTTATCTGAAGGGAAAAGTTCCACAAAAATTTTATTTTGTGGCCAAGTCAGATAGCACATTCCTGACCGCAAAACATATTGGAAAATAATGAAGCAATTGGCCTTTAAGGTGTTCTCATCTTCTGTTGCTAGTTACTTGAGGATCCACAATTGGGGACACCATCTTCAGATTACTGCTAAAAAGGTGTGATGTTTAATTCATAGTCAATGCACTGGATGAAGCTTCTTTGCAGACTTCTTTGCATGCTACAATGCTGTAAGTGGAAAGTGTTCTAATATGGTTTCATTTACACATGTTCATATATCACACACTGCAAACCGTAGCAGGCACGATTGTGCTTATTTGACATATAGAATACGTGGCATTGCCATGGGGAATTGAATACACTGAATTATTATTGTATAACTTGATTTCTTTCTGTTGAAGTTAGCTGCTGAGTCTTGTGACGTTTGCAGAAATGACTTAGTAGGGTCAGTCCATGCCAAACACCAAGGTGTGGAACCACCCTCTCAGATTTTGTTCGAATTGCAGTGAAAGGTACATTTTATGGGGCTACAGAAGAGGTCTAAATAAAAAATCCAAATTCCTTAAATCCGTTAACATTACGACTCGCTCTAAAAGTGAGCTTTTTTTTCTGAAGACTGTGATTTAAAGGCTGACTCGGAGATTTCCTAGAAAGGGCGCCCTCAATTTTCAAAAAAAATGTTTTTTTTGCATATACTTAATCTTGTCATATAAATAAAAAAAAAAAACACGTGGTGAAATAATCTAAGTCAATCGAAGTCCTTCTTAAAAATCACAACTTGTTTAAAATTCCGGATCCGGAAATTTAGTTATCACAGTCTCCTATGGCACTGTGCATTTACACACTAAATGTTTACCTACTGCATTGAAACGAAAAAATCCGATACATCTCAACTTTAGATTGGGCATTTTAGTTGACTTATCTTAGTTCGAGTTGACTATTTTCAATAAATAATAAACAAATAAATGTCAAATCTCTGAGTCGGGCCCCCACTTTAATGTAGCATCTTTGGTGGCCTTTCCAGTAATTTAACCATTGGATCCGCATTTTTTCTTGTGACTATTAAGTAGTATTTCCTTGAGTCCCCTAGTAAAAATAGGCCATCAAATAGTTTGCCCAGCTGCAAAATGGACTAAAATTGGACCACACATAGCTAGGGGCGCTAACTTGACGCGTACATCCGATATGAAGTTCTAACATTGGAAAAAATAATAGCATACACTATAACAATCATTGTGAAAATAGTTTTGTTTTGTATTTTGGTGTCTTCATTGAAAAATAGTCGGATAATTATAAAGAAACAAAGTCAGAAGCCCATTCTGGTTTAAAGTTGCAGCAGGCATACCTTTACTTTAAAAAGTGCATTTGACTAGTGATTGGTGAAAGTTTGGTGTTTACCCGGAAGGAACTGTGCCATGGATCTGGGCTCAAACAGACAATCTGCTGTGGTATCTTCATATTCGCAAAGTTGATACCATATACCATATTTAAGAGCCGAGTAACGGCGTTTCTACCTTCTCTTTCTTCCATGCTGACTTTTAAATTTGTTTGAATCAAACTGATTTGATCATGAAAATGCATGCTCAGTGGTTCTCTGTTCCAGAACCCCCCTTTAAAGTGTTCATTTGTTGATGTTGGTATCGTAACCTGAGCATCGTCATGTAGAAAGATGTTCACATGTGCTCTACTCACCACCCCGAATTAAATTGATATTATTTTTTTTCATGCTCAAAGCTCTATAACCGGAGCTTTGCACACATTTGTAACCATCTCAAGTACCAAAAAAGGGTTTGAGTGATTAAATAATTTTGCCCTGTCCTCCCAATATTTAATCATCAACCTTTGTACTTGATGAATGTGTTACAAATGTGTGCTAGCTCCAGGGCTACTAGATACTTGTCCTCTTTCACGAATAAATAAACCTTGGGCTTCTCCTGTGCGTTCAATTAACTTGACCGTATATTTCATATTTTTCCGAAAAGGAAACAAAGATGAACTAAAAATCATGAAAGAAATTGTTTAGCAACCGTGACCTAACATATTTGTCATAGAAACAAAACTTAAACTTACAGTACGTCTTCTACAAAACGTGGTGGTTTTATCAACCTGCTTATCATACATGTAAATTACCCAGTTTAGACCCTGCCAAGTTTACATTACCTTGGTTTTAACCAGTTGTTCCATAATAAACACACCCAAAAAAGTAACAGTAACTCCCCCCGTGAAATTTTGCTGTCAGTTCAAATCGATACGCGCAATCATGACATTGTGGATATATTGGAAGCGGCGTTTATTTACGGCATTTTGGGACACCCATTTTTGGTGATTGATGAAGTATTGTTTGAAGTTATGCCCACTTGACCGAACCCACCCCGGTATTTAAAAGTTGCAGTAAGCCCAAAATAAGAAGGAGAATTTGTCATGCATACAAGAACAGGATTGCACTGATTTAATCGTAACAGGATGAAAGTGTCATAGTATTTTCTGATAAATAATTAAACCATCACACATATACAGAGCAAGCTCATTACAACGATGATTTCAAGAAATTGGAAGAATTTCATCAGTCCTGGAGATTGGAAGCATCGAGATTTTTCAGAGTTTCTAGAACTTCATCCACTGTAAACAGAAGATAACAAGAGTAGGTGGCCCATGAGAAGTAGCGTGTCAGTAAGAGTTAAGATCAAGAGGATTGTTACATACGCATCAAATTTACTGAAATGCCTTTGTTAAAAGCAGCAGCAATTCACAGGATTACTAGTAGTGTTGTCATTAATGGTAAAAGAGTTTTTTTCAGAGCATTTCCTTTTAGATGCGATAAGACCAAAACTTCTTAGGATTACACTTGGCATTTGCACAAAAAGAAAAAATTTATCATAAGTATAGTCGCCTGTGCCTTCTTCCCTAATTTAATGCCTTAACCTTATTACTAGGGTTGGGCATAAATGGATATTTTTTTCTAATTCTTTCAAAACGAGTGGATTCTTAGGGCCATTTTGGTTGCTAAACACCAATCAGGAAAGCTTTTGGGCCTAAGATGATTTGTAGGTCGGCTAAAATGACTTTTAATTTTGTACATGAAATCAATAGGATATTTTTCCCTAGTTCAGACAAACAAAAAAGCGACTATCTTATTCCTGGATGTTGCTAGAAATTCCTCAAAAGGAGCATTATAATACAGCTAAACACTTTTTCAAGAAAAATTAACAAATTCATTCTCAATGGCAAGAACATTTTTACAAAATTCATTTCAATTAAGCAAGGCCATACACAGAATAACCAAAACATGACCCAGATCTTATGGTTTACTGGATGTTGAAAGACATGTATTGTTGTAAGGTCAAGCCTTTATAACATGTCTATACCTGCCAATTGTACTGGAGTGTTTTCAACCAACAAGTGATGCTATATTAACCTAACAACAACATTGCAACTATTTGCAAGAGAAGACTTGTACGATGGCTATGAAGTGAGTGTGATTGTGTAGGTCAAGCCTGTACAACCAGTTACAATAACATTCCAGTGCCATGCCACTGCCAGTCCAGTGTGTTTTCATTCCAACTGTGATGCTATTATTAACAGAAAAAGACAGTAGAAGGCAACTTCTTGTAATAACAGTTGTTTTTAGTGGCTATGATAATTCAGACCATTAGGTAAAATGATGATTGCACTGCTTATGAGTGACTCTACCCCTAAGGCATCTGAACTTGATTACTTTGGAAACTGGTTTTATATTTATAGGAAGCATTACCTATGCTTATGTGCTAGTAATACTAAATGTCAATGGTTTGTTTGTTGTCAGATTTTGGCAGTTAATAATGTTAAACCACCAATCCTTTTGACTTCATGTACAAAACTTAAAAGTCCTTTTACCAACCTAAAAATCTCTTAGGCCAAAAAGCTGCCCGGATTTGTTTCCGCAACCAAAATGGCCTACGAATCCACTCGTTTTGAAAAAAAGAATCGTCCCTTGCCCACCCTATTATTCTACAAGTCTGTAAATTGTTGCCATGCAACATCAGAATTACTTTCCTTAGCTCTCTTAGCTCTACAGATTTCTGATATCCTTATTCCATCCATGGCAGTACTTGAACTTGGAACATTTTTCCTAGGTACAGAGTGATCAATACTGTCCTTAATAACATGCTCAATATTATCCCAAACAGAATCAACATCATCATTACAACCAATAGCTGCCCCAAACATTAACAAATATTGCTTCTTTTTTTGTCAAGTCTGCCCTATTCAAACAGTACACAGACTTATGATGGGCTTACACTTAATATTACTTGTATTCAAAGGAGTGAAACAGCGAATGATCACACCATGGCAGATTATAGTTGAATTACAAGAAGTGACAAAAGAAGGATCAGAACAAACACCAAATCAAGGAAATGGTCAATCACCATTAGAGTCCTATAAGTAGCTATTTCAAAACCTGAAGTGAAGGCCATTTGAATACATTGATCAAGAAAACCTTTGGAAGAGCACCTTTGTAACATGCATTTCATAACCAATCATGTTAATGTTTAAATCACCACAAGAGAAACAAAATATCATAAGATTTATTAGATGTCTTGTATTTTACTATATTATCATCTAAAATATCAAACTATTTTTGTTCTGTTAAGTGGCCTATAATCAACACCAAAACAAGCCTTTTACCCTGAGTGTGTATTAATCAGCCCATACAATTGCAAATCATTAATAAAAACAGACTGCAACAAGAGGATTAAGATAGATCTAATACCTAAATCAACCCCACCGCCATGTGTATTTCTATCATTGCGAAAAAACATAGTATTCAGATGGAAAAACTTCACCACATTGAAGAATCACAATCAAGCCAGATTCGTTATGGGCAATAATATCAGGATTTTCTAGATACACGCAAGCATGAAACTCAACAAGCTCATTTTTAATGCTGCAGCATTGAAGTATAAAACTTGACAGGTTATTATTGCCATAATTGGTGTCTTTGGCTTGACGAGAATCACAACACTCCTTTTTTAGGAGTGTTTCCATGGTAGGCCTTGGTGGAATTACTTTGCAATGCGAATCATGTGGCAGTGACATGCTAAATATCCCGATCTCGGTCTCCATACCTACATTCATAGTCCTGACCGCATCCCCTGGGCGTCCCTGGGACTGTTACAGCTTGTCGGCGCCAGTACGAAATTGGGACAACACGCTATACACGAATCCCATCGTTAACTAGGATAGGCGCATTGTAAGCACCATCGACCTCAAGTTCTAGAGCCTTCAGTCTCTGAAGTTTGCACTAAACCTGAGAAGACGAAGACAGAAGAATGCCCCCTACGTAATTGAAAGTGTAGTCGCCTATTTTCTGTCCTGGCGCGCGAGGATTCTGAACATGTATAGTTTTTGCTATATCTAAAATGTCATCTGAGCATAACTAGGCTGAACCAAACAACCCTATTGTCTATGTGGCCTGAATCGTATTTATGTCATAGCATTAAATCTCATACTGTGGTATGGGCACACAATGCCTTGACTATACTTGAAGATGATCCTGAACCTTTTTAAAATTTAGACCCTGTACAAAATATTTGTTGCCTTTTTGTGACTATTCTCTTTGTTAATTAGGCATCCTACGTATACATGACCCATTGACCTTTTTACTCCTTTGGACTGGAGGAAAGTTTTGGTGGCATTTCATAACTTTATTGAAGCATTTTAGAAACTGAATCCTCTTGTGTGACCTGTGACCTGAACACACTATTTGACCAATGGTGCTAAGAGTGGCACTTGGTGGATTGTTTTTCACTTGACACCTTGGTCTATAATTTAAGCAATAAAATTGCATTAGGGCCCACTTGCACTTCTATCCAAGTTCTCTCCGACATAACAGGCAAAAAAACACTCATCGCTCTAAGTGGCTGCAAGCTGGCCATAACCCCTGCTTAGAACTACCTACCTAGAATGGAGACTTCAATCCTACCATCTACGTCAAAGAAGGAGCGGGTTATGGCTAGATTTGTCACGGTTAAGGGAAAATTTCAGTTCACAAACCTCACGTACAAAACACCATAGACGAGAGCATCGTGGCTTATACGAAGTTATTATCTGCAAAATATAGAATCACCGACGCAAAAACAAACGTATTGAAGTGTATCAAAAAGTGCGTCAAGGTCGGGTCGAGTACCTTCAATAGGATAAAAGAAGCCCAACAATTCACAACTTCCCTACAGAAGGGTTCATTCGTTTCAGTTGTGACTGCACGTGCAAGAAAACCTGCAAACTGATTTCATGTAGACATAGCGAATTACAGTGCTTGAAAACAATGGAGCACTGCGATGCTAATTACAGTATTGATGAGTTGCCAGCAGACGTTATGAAGTATTCCTATGCATCAAAAGGTTTTGTCGTCATATTCGTACCGTTGATAGTTTTATTCGGCATATTTACTAACTGTTCATTTATATTTGTTGTTTACCGCGTCAAGATTATGAGAACCATTACAAATATCTTCCTGGTGAACTTGGCAATTGCTGACAGCTCGCTTCTGCTTGCTGCTTTCTTACAGTACATAGGCGACTACATCGTCTCTCCTGAGTACGATCTTCAATTCTCTTTCTACACAGCCTTCGGATGTTCAGTACCAAATTTCCTCGTCTATCTGTGTTATTATACCTCTCTTTGGACGGTCAGCGTTGTTGGTTTAGAACGATACCTGGCGATATGTCACCCATTTTGGCATCGACTTGTGAACAGCAAGAAACGTGCAATTCGCATGGTGATAGCAGTTTGGGTGATATCTATGCTTTTTGCAGGGTTGTCAGTACCTTACACTCCGGAATTTATATGCTTATTCTCTCCAAGTGATCCAGAGAGAAAGACGCGAATTCCTCGCTGTAAAAATGCTTATATATGGGCTGTAACAGCCTTGTTTTCCACTGACCTCATTCAGTTTGTTATCGCTTCCATCGCAAACGTCACCATTTATTTTCGTATCCTGTATGAGCTCAGAAGACAAACTGCAAGTGTCTCACTATCCAATAGCGTCCCAGATAACACCAGGAGGGCTATTGATACTCAGAAAGCTGTGGCCAGAATGTTAATCATCAATGGAGTGGTGTTCTTTTTCTGTCTCATGCCATTTCAAATCGTGAATATTTGTGACTTATTCGCATTGCCAACCCCATCATCGTTACCTTGGGCTGCAAGGATTCTTTTTCTTGTTAATTCTTCGTTAAATCCAATCGTCTACAGTGTAAGTAATTCGCGGTATAAAGTGGCATTTCGGAAAGCTTTTGCCTTTAAAGGACGTGGGACTACTGACAAACCCGGAACGAAATCACTCGATACTTTGCTGTAATTGGCTCCTGAATGATACATTTTAGAAAGGAGAATCGATAAACCTAAAATCCAATGCGAGATATTGACAGTATATTGAACTCATTGACATTTTGACTTCAAGGAATTTGGGACACAACGTGATAACTTGAATGGCTATCAAAATAACTTTCAAAAAAACTTGAATTCTTAGATTCCATAGCAATCCCATTCCCAAAGCCAACGCGAATTTACGGAGTCAAATTCTTCATAGGAGTAATCCTTTTGAAATACCTATATGGAGTAGCCGCGGAGTACCTCCCCCGGGGTACCTCCTCGCATGCACTGCAAAAAGGTTGATATTTTACTCAAAATTTTCTTAAACTTTGAGTAACTATACACCAGCTCAAATTTTCAGTAAAAAGGCACAATGCCATTAACGCCAATTGTAAACTTTTTTTCATTTGAGTGTTTAATGAACATACTTCAAACACTTCAACAAATTTTAGAAATACAAAAACTGTGTGGTGAAATTATCAAAACTTAGCTATTTCAACACAATTTTTGCATACCTTTTACCACAATTTTAATTGTTGCTTCTAAAAGGTATTTAATATCCTCCGGAATATCCTAAATTAACACATTTAAGTTTGATGTCCTTAAAGGTGCATTTCGATGTGATTCTAGCCTCTTCTGTTTTATTTATATTTCACTAGGTATCCTGGAGAAAAGTATATTCCCAAAATGTCATTTCATTCCGAATTTGGTGTTTGGTATTGTGAGCAAATGCTTTTCTCATCGGGTCTCATAGGCTACGTGTTGTAATTTCTGTTCGTTTACCGACAGAAAATTAAAAAAATGCAAATTTGCACGTAAGATTGAGCACACGTGCATTACTGTTATTAACGACCTTTAGATTTCAGGTTTATGCGGATGCAGATGCGTAAGAGACATAATGCCTAACTTTTCGGCTCTTGGTTTTTACGTGGAAAGTTTGGTACTATGTCTCTTACGCATCTGGGGTTCGACCGCGAAACTTTAATCGTAAGTATATACGTAAATTATGCTGAGAGCTTGTTATGATTTACGTGCGTTCGCGAACAATGGACGTTAGACAGTCGTAGGAACACCTCTCCGCATAACATCATTATTACGTGTCGTCTATTTGGGTGTAATCGTGGGTGCAATTATGTACGAGTTGGTGTTGACTGCCGTTCTAGTAAATCGATTAACGGATTTTACAAGCGTACGTGTGTTTTGGGGTGAGCATAGACCTATTGAATCTGATAAATACTCGGACTACCCCTCGCGTATTTTAGAATTCCTGCTGGTATATGAGAACTGCGTTCAATTTGTTGTATATTGGAAGTATTTATAACAATTAAATTATATCATAGCATTGGCCTATCTTGTTACTATTTAATAAATGTACTTTCGATAGATATTAGATAGGCTTACACCGACACAGAAAGAAAACGGCTTCAAAACCAAAGAGGGTGGCTATTTTTTTCTCATTAGGAGTCTATTCTTGTAGGTTGGAAAGACAAACAAATATTTTACTTAAAAAAATAAAAAGTAATATAGGCCTATATCCAATAAATGAAAGCAAAAGGATATGAATGAATATTACAGGCAAGGTAAATGCCTGCAGCCAACATGAAGAAAGGTCTGTTAAACAATTGAAGAAATGGCAAGAGATACAATTACTAGTGAAGAAGACTTACACTGATTTTGTAAAAAACTGAATTAGCCAATGAGTGAGAAAAAGTTGTGTACTTTTTCCAATGCTGACTCAGAGATTTCGAAATATGTTTTGTGTGTGTGTATAATTTAGTCATCTAGAACTAAAAATAGTCACCTAAAATACTTAATTCCACCAAAAATTGAGAGAAAAATGATTTTCGTTTTGGCATATCTATGTGTAGAATAACAGTACCATAGGATATGCCTACTGTATAACAAAAATTCCTGATCCGGAATTTTATTACAAGTTAGCTATTTCACACAGCGATTAGTATGTGGATAAGAATTATGTACATGCAAAACATACGATTTGTTAAAAATTGGGGACACCATCCTCGGAAAATCTCTGAGTCAGCTTTGAACTAGATCAGAGGATGATTCATATTTGTATAGCTTCCTTTCTTTCATTCTTTTCTTTTCTTTCTTTTTCCCTTTTCTTTCCTTATTTTTTTCTGTGCGTGACATGAATAGATGAGCCAATCTGTGTGGAAATGGATGCAGGCCATTTTGATGGACATGCTTACAGAAGAAAATGATATGATTATTAACTTTAACATGTTTAATCTGTTTTTGTTAATTTATGCACCGATTTTGCTTCAATTGCGCAATTACGATGATTTAAAGATGCTACTAGTCACTTTGGCGTAACCTAATGCAGTCTTCTAGAAATAATTTTTGTTGCCTTTATTTAATTTTATAAGCCCTCGATTTCAAGTTGGGCAAGACTCAACGCTGCAAAAACAGTGCTTAGGAATATGGTGCAATTTAGTGTTTAGGTATTAAACAAGTCAAATCTCTAAACACTTAGTGTCAAATGTCTAAACACCTAATGTCAAATGCCTAAACATGTTTAGATTTTAAACAGATATTTCAAAATATTTAGAAACGTGGTGCAAAATCACTGTTTTTGCAGTGTACATGCATCAACGACACTCCTGGTCGGTCTGAAATATTGATTTAAGGGGGTTGTTATAATATCTTATTTTTCGTTTAGGACTGTTTCTTCCTTCATTTTCTGTAATAATAAATGCTGTTACCATAATAGATTGCTAACAAGATGGATGGAATGCGAACAGCGGACCGATCCGTCCACTTTCTACACACTACGAGTGTGTTACGTGTACTCGTGACCACACGTAGTTTTAATCGTAAATCTGGCTTACTCATAAGACACACGTAGCCTTCACGAACGCGAAAAAATCTTAGTAGTAACGTACGTCGCAACTAGGGCTACCTAAGTCTTACGACTGCTTTCGCGAACGAACCCCTGGATCCGCATAAACCTCATAGCTAAAGGTCGTTACTATTCTCAGGTGATATAAATATCTGCAAAATTCTCAAGCAGGGTATATTCAAGCATTGACAGGCAGCGCTTTTTGTCAACGTCAAGTATTATTAATAGTCTAGTATTGTTTAAATTGCCAATAGTTGAAATATCTCCCATAATATATCGTTTGCCACTTTATTCTTTTATCTCACGTCGAGTAGCTTTGACGTCACAAAAAGGATTCGCCATTGAATATTCAATATCAAGTATGGAGTATACAAACCGGTCCTATGGGTGCTCTGTAATATAGAGATAGTTGTCTTTTAATCAAGCGTGACCACAACAAAGGTGTTTATAAAAAAAAGATTTGTATCCAAATACATTTTGCTAAAATGAAATCAAAGGGTGTTTTGAGTCAGGTCAAATTTTCTTTGAGGGTCTGCTACTGGTATCCTGGTAAACTGTCCCAGGGTCGAGTTGTCGGTGGCTGATCGGTTATCCCCATCGGGTATCTAAGGAAACCCGATGAGGAGCAGCAAAACTGTCGCCATACGAGGATTTAGTGGAGCAAAAAGTAAATGACCAGATGCCCTTCCGGACGCTAGTCCTTCCTTTTCGGCAATGGGCCGAGCCTGACAGAAACAGGCAGCATGACAGAAACAATGCTGAAGGATAGAGTAAATATTGGTGTCACGATGAGTTAGTCACAGTGATAATGGACAATCACAGAAGGCTAGTAAAACTAAAGGGCCATGGTCCGATCGCGAATAGCTTTGTCCCAAGGACCCCCACGATTTCACCGGAAGTGGGCTAAATTCTGGCGTCGGACTATTTTCTCATTTACCCTGTGAAATCTTAGCGCTGAAATTGTTTGGTTTGAATGTTATGAGCAAGAACGTGTCCCGTTTTGGTCGACCAATATTATTCTTACATACATGTAGTATTTTATGGGCCTACAAAATCACGTTTTTAGTGCTTATATCAAAACGGATTG
This sequence comes from Ophioderma brevispina, assembly GCA_023653785.1. NCBI lineage: Eukaryota > Metazoa > Echinodermata > Ophiuroidea > Amphilepidida > Ophiodermatidae > Ophioderma > Ophioderma brevispina. The sequence goes on along the minus strand of JAMKCH010010201.1, from coordinate 58,583 downwards.
AAATATAGGCGTCATTGAAACTTCAAAAGGGTTATGGGGTCAAGGTCGTTTGATCAAACGGAAAATCGGGGCCATTTAAGAAAATCAAGGCTTATCTCAGCCATTACAATTTAAAAAACAATGTAATATTGTTCTTAGAAACAGTCATAGGATATTCGTTGGTAGAAAGGGTGGAGTATGCACAAGGGAGGGCCGTTTATACAGGTGTAAAATTTCAAAATGATCAAATATAGCTGATTCGTTCTCCAACGTGTTTGCCAGATTACAAGGAATAAGATAATGTATGGTTTGTCTTATCTACGGACAATAGCTAAATAGTCTCAGTGATAAATGTTTTTAAACAGTTATTACCTTAGGTAGAAAAGATCCTAATCAACTAATTCTTAATTTAAACAGTTTTCATGTCTTTTATGAATCGACTGAAAAACAGTGTTTAGAAACTTAAAACACTTTTCTAAACACTATATTTGACCGCGTGTCTAAACATTTTGAAAGGTCTGTTTAACATCTAAACGATATTGGGGCCGTAGTCTCAAAACGATGTTTGAAAATAAAACGGTGGTTAGGCTAAACTGTGGTTAGCTAACGCACTGTTTAAAAAAACTGCAGATTTGCAATTAAATATTGTAACAAGTCGTTTAGCTAACCACTGTATTTCAACACCCTGTATTTCAACGCCGTAAATATCAATCCACCCGAACTTGGAAATTATCTCGCCTATATCATTACGTAAGCGTGAACAATGTTTATATGCCAGACAATGCCTCCCGTAGTTGTAAATGTAACCATAAAGCCAACGGGTCAAATTTCAAGAATGTGGCGTTACGCAAGGAGCTTTAGAATTTGTTGAATGGTGGAGACAAAAGCCCGGGCCTATTTAAAACTGTTTTATGTCGTTGTGCCGCACTTGCTATCATTCAATACTATAACAGATAAACACGAGCATGAAAATAGAAGCAAAGGAAAATGGACGAGAAGAAATGAACTGAGGACTCGGAAAAGAAAGATAAGAGAAATAAAGGAGGTAACTGGTATCACATAGAGCTGAAAATATCAGGCATTTGATGAAAACGTGAAGTTAAACACGCCTTAAACTACCCCCGGACCAAGTCTAAGTTTAACAACGTTTTAGGCATGTTAACGATGTTCGGCTAAAATTTAAATTGCGATTTAACCAGTGATTAGCGTTAAACATCGTTTGAGAATACGGGCCCTTATATCTAAACATGTTTAAAATCTAAACATTTTTAGGGATTTGACATTAGGTGTTTATACATTTGATGGCAAGTGTTTAGGAATCAAACATGTCAAATCTCTAAACACTAATTTGCACCACGTTTCTAAACACTGTTTTTTGCAGTGTAATATTACAGTATATGGGGAATTACCTGCAATCTGACACTTTTCGCATAAATTATACAAATGAGGGATCCAATATGGCCGCCAATGGTGGACATTTTGAGGAAATTTGATGCGCTCCCTGACCAAAGTCTACCACCTATTAATATGAAACTTGGTAATTAGGATAATTAAACAATTTTGCTTGTACTGACATTTTTATTTTTTTTTAATTATGAAAGGTTTTCAAAAATATGCAAATTACATGAATTTCACAGCTCATTAATATGTGCAATGCTAATAACCCCCAAATCAGTGTAGACTATTAAAAATTATTTTAAAAATGTCAGTATAAGCAGAATCATCTAACGAACAACTCTGCCAAATGTTTTTTTAATTGAACTAAACTGGAGATATTGTGCATCAAAAACTAGACTAGACTAGTCAGTTATAAGTTTTCATGCAGCTGTTACACTACTTTCCCTAACAACTATGTAAAAGCGGTTGTGATTGGCAAAGTGTTTTTTATTTAATTTGTGTTTGCAAAGTACCTGTAACCAAGACTAAACGTGTCGCTAAGAAAACAAACATTATTAAAATATGGTAATTGGCATTTTTGGATTTTTCATGATTGAAAATCATAAAACTGCACTTAGGATAATATTGTTTTAAACGCGTTAAGGCGTTCACGTTGGACATTGCTCTGATTTAGAAGTGGGAGGGGCGGCGCTGGGTTTCGGTGCTTTTTGGTGATTTGTAGGAGCGGTGGTTCGAGAAAGTGCCCACTTTTTGGCCGGGGAGTTGAGCGGGTATGGGTGTTTGGTGACTGTTGCAGGACCGGACACTTGTTTTTTACAGTGTATCGACTTTTGTTAAGATCTGTAGAGATCATATAGGTGAGGCAAGAATGTGTTGAATACGTGATGCCACCTGTAGATGGATACCAAAGAAATACAAAATATTATCTATTATTCCTGTGAAAAACATGGAAAATAATTGTGGGAATAATTGTAATTTTTTGATTATGTGTTTTAGAACGATTTCCTTGTCCGGTAATTTACGTCTGTTAAATAATAACAGTGATGGTGATAACGAGTAAAGAGATAATGTAGGGCGATTACTATATCACTCAAGCATCGCTAGTTATTTTGTTTCAGCAATGGTGTTGGTTGGAGATGACTAAAACTGATTTAAGTTTCTTTTTCTGATTATATGGGTCTATTCTTTTTTTTTGTCTTTTATTAGTTGGTCCGTCTGCTTTGTTTATGGAGGATTTGTAAAAACGGTATGTATTATTTAGGCATTTATATGTATTATTGTTGTGTGTAGGAAACAGAGAAAATGTTTTTTTTTTTTTTTTTTTTTTTTTTTTTTTTTTTTTTTTTTTTTTTTTACATCTCCGTAAATTGATTGTTATTACGTGTTATTGAAAAGACAGCATTTTAATAGCTATGAACATGTTTTTTATTCAAATAATGGCAACTATCTACTGACATGCTTATTCCTTATAGTCAAAAATGGGAAAGTTTCGGTCAAAATATGTTCCATTAATTGTAGAGCTTAAATGATAACGTTAAGAGCGTATGTTTTCAATTATTTAAGAAGGAAAAGGTTTTCAATTTATGTCTCCAAGATGTTCACTGTGGCGCCAATCGTGGGAGATTAAATCAGGTTGGCAAAGGGGATGAGGCATAGATAGCAGGAACAGCGAATTTCCAGCGGTGTGGCCATCCTAGTAAATAACAACTTTGATTTTAAAATTCGTAACATTGCGCGTGATCAGGGGGGAAATGGATTATTCTGATGTTCAGTATAATGTCTATGGAAATCACCTTAGTAACTTTATATGGTCCAAATGATGATGAACCAGACTTTTATGAAAATAACCAACAAGGTTGTTGAAAGATTTGGGATGTCAGTGTATTATATGTGGCGATCTTACTTAGTTCAGAACACATATTGGACACATTTAACTATTTGCATATCAATAATCAAATGCAAAGAGATGTTTTACGATGAAAGTGACCTTGAATTAAGTGATCCCTGGAGAATTTTGAATCCTGACCTGAAGCGTTTTACATGGCGAAAATATAATCCTATTAAGCAAGCCCGTTTGGATTTTTTCTTAATTTCGTCTGAAATAATGAACTTAATAGACTATGCGGCTATTTTACCCTGATATAGGTCTGACCACTCATTGTACTCATGGTGTTACATGATAGGTAACTGATATAAAAAAGAGGCTAGGGGTACATGAAAGTTTAATAAGACTTATAGAGGATGAAGAATATATAAAAGGTTGCTCAAGACTGTTGAAGAAAGTGAACAGATTCTGCGCTTCTCCTATGATAGGATAATATTAAAATGTTGATCCAAATGAATTGGAGTTTACAATTGATGTCAGTTGTTTTTTGAAAAAGGGTAAATTGTGTTGGAATAAGAGGTGGCAACTTGGCTTATTCCTCTAGAAGGAAGAAAAATCTGGATCATACTGAAGATTCTTTGGGAAAAACTTATAACGTTGGAAAAATCTAGAAGAAGCACTATTACAAATCCAAATGCCAAACGATATTGGATTCGTTAAATGAGGCAAAAAATGAATTGGAAAAAAAAAATCGAAGCAATAAAAGATTACAGGTTGTTTCGTCAGGAACAAAAGCTAAATGGATAGAAGAAGGAGAAAAACCCACAAAAATACTTTCTTAACCTCGAAAAGAGAATTGAGTAAGCAAATGACGAAGTTAATTAAAAGTGATCCTTCCATGTACCTCTCAGAAGATATTGAAAGGGAAGTTGTATCTTTTTATGAAAAATTATATAAGGAAAATGGTAAATCAGGTAATTTAACATTTGACGATATACATATGTTCCTAACTTACTGCAATCAATCTGATAAGTTAGAAGGTGAAATTCGTATGTCTGAACTTTCATGCGCCCTGAAAAATAGGAATAATAATAAGAGTCCAGGGCCGGACGGTTTCACGGCAGAGGGGTTTTTGTTACCAGACTTTGGACAGACTATGTCAGTCTTTCTTCTTTTCATTGAATGAAGGTTTCAGAAAAGGATCTCTAATAAAAGGTTAAAAGACAGGCTAGATTACTCTTTTGCCCAAAGGTGAAAAAACCCGTCATTTTGTTAAAAATTGGAGGCCTATATCCTTATGCCACGGTCGTACAAATTGACATCTGCGTGTATCGCCAATCGCATTAATCTTGTTTTGCATCTTTTAATTGCAGAAGATCAAACTGGTTTTGTCCCAAACCAGATTATCGTGTGTGAAAACATTCGATTAATTTTTGACTTGTGAAAAACGATACAGAAGTTGAATCAAATATCTGGTTATTATTACAGATCGATTTTGAGAAAGCATTTGACACCAGTGTCTATAAGTTTATTTTGAAAACCCTCAAAGATTACTTTGGAGCGGACATAGTAGATGGTTTGAGGCCTTGTATGCAAATGCTTTTTCATCGGTCATTGTGAACGGCAATATTTCCAAACCTTTTCAAATTTTGCGAGTTGCCGGCAGGGTGACCCAGTGTCTTATATATTTGTTCTTGTGCCGAGATTTCTGGCTTCTATGATACGGGCAATAAAGATATTACATGTTGTCAATCATGATTTAAATTTTAAAAATTACTCAATTATGACAGATGACACGACCCTGATTTTGGATGGCACTGAAAAGTCCTTGAAAAGAGCTTAGAAACGCTTGACATGTTCCGGGAATGTCCGTCATGAAAAGTAATATTGATAAAACAGTGCAGTTTGGATTGGGTCATGGAAAGGTAGACAGGTAAAAATCTGTACTAATCTTAAGTTAAATGGAATTTGATGGTAGATTTGACTTTTTAGTGTGGCGTTTAGTACAAATTCGTGATATGGTAAAAAAGAAATTATAGAACTCATTCATATCGATGAAGAAATTTGTTATCATCTGAAGAAACGAAATTAACAGTTTTGGGAAAGGTTGTCGTTGTATAAGTCTCTAGTTCTGCCAAAATAGGTTAATGGCACAGATGCTGCCCAATCCAAGTAAAGATTTATAAAAACAGAAACAAAGAGTTATCAATTTGTGTGGGGTGATAAGCCTGATGCATTAAAAGAGTCCAGTTTGTTCAAAATATGAGGATGGTGGAGTTAAGATGCCTATGTGGAAATCATATAAAGCTTGAAGATAATGGAGGGAAATTCGGGGCAGGCTTGATGCTTTGAGTGATATAAATGGGTCAGGTATTTTATATGTGCATGGCTTAACAGGCGAAGATATCAATCTTTTGGTCAATCACGTTTTATGAGCTAAAAAATACTATCAAAATAAGTTCTGGTATGACACGCTGTTTTGCTGGTCTTCTTTCTAACATTGTGAATGACACTAACATGGATTTTAACCGCATAGCAAGGCAGTACTTATTGGGAAAGATAAAATAAAGATCGGTGGGAAATCGGAAACGATACTCATTGGAGGAAGAAGGGAGTGTTATTCATTAATGACTTACTGAATTCAAAATGGGTATTTATGTGCATATGATGAATTGTCATACTTATAATTTAAACAATTTTTTTTTAGAATATAAACGGTATAATTACGCAAATTTTTTTTTAGGTCAAAATGTTGTTTTCAGTAGAGAACTCATCTCCAAAATAACCTACCCTGTTTTCGCCAAGTAAACTTCCCTTTGAAATTCTCTTTAAACAAAGTAAGGGTTGTAAATTGTTTTATGACATTTTGTGCAAAATAAAAAAGGAATGAAAAAGTTAACAAAGGGAAGTAGATTTTGCTATAGAAAATATGAATGGAAAGAAACTTTGTGCTTTAATTTTAATTTCAGTGGACACAAAACTGAGTGGTTTCAGTATAGAATAAACCAAATAATCTTAGCAACAAATACTCTAATGGTTGAAATAGGATTAAAAGACAATGACTCTGTAAATCAGCAAGGTAAACCAGAAAGCAATTCAAGCATATATTCGTTGATTGTACCCTCTTAGGAACTTTTGGGTTGAATTTAAAGGTTGGTTGAAGGGATTTAATGGTTTGAAATGGTATGGGAGCAAAGGAAAGTCTTTTTGGTACTTCAGGCACGATACTTCTTTACATAATTTTGGTTCATTGCAAATATGATCTTTATAGAGCAAATATTGTGGAAAAGCTCCCCAAGATAGAATTTTAAAAAGCAATTCAACATTACTATAATTGTGAAATATCAGGCAGGAGTAACATGAATCTTCCCAAGTTCTATAAGATATGGCAAAACTGGCATTTACTTTTTGATTGACTATTAAGAAATTCGTTTGCAAGGTATATTGCTATTGCTTAATATATAAAGAAAAACACTTAATAGTTATAAGGCCATTGTAAGTATGTGGAAGTAGTATGTTTAAGAAATATGTAATAAAGATGGCGGTCAAAAAAATGCCAAAGCTGGAAATGGGATTTTTAGGAAAAAAAACATTTTGATTAGGATCTTCACCTTAAGTTCCTTCTGGGTCTGCAAGGTAAAAATGTACCAAATAATCCTATAAAAAATTGGCAAATTGGTGTTCATTACATTTCGTGCTATAGTTTTTACTCTTCATTAAACGGGGGCCATATTTGTTCTAAAAGAAAACACACTGGAAGTGTCCACACATCTAATAATGGTTCTTGGTTATAGATGGACCAGGCGAATAATATTGTTTGCATCTTTTCGAAATCGGAGCAACTGAAAAGTTGTCCCAAAGATGACTGTGGCTTGAAGCTATTAGAGATAAGAGGATGTGAACTTTTTATCGTTCATTAACAATATTCATCCCAGAGATAGTCACCTAAAATGTTAATTCCAAAGTTTGAGATGAATCGGAATGTTTGTTTTCGGCAGTAACACATTTATGCACAGTGCATAAGACTCCTAAATGTAAAAGAGTGAAAATCACTCTTTCAAGGACTGACTCTAAGGACCCGTCTTTTGTTGGAGGGTTTAAAGTGTACTCTTTAAAGAGTGATTTTGTTTATGATAACTGTTCATCGACGAATTGTCACACTCATAAGAGTGGAAGACTGACAGCTTACTCTTCAAAATAGGGACATTGAACTCCAACTAAGACTGGTCCCTTGAATCATCCTCGAAAGAGATTTTTAGAGAGTACCGTGGTAACGAAAATCCGAATCGGGAATTTTAAAATAAAAGAATGAGTTGTTGTCTGGCTTTAATAATCTGAACAAAACAAAAATTACCAAGAAATCTTGAAAAATGCCCTAAATTAAGGAAAACTGCCAGAAATATTTTTTTAAAATGAGCTAAAAATGAAATGAGATTATTTTATTAATTCTGACAACCTCGTAAGCTAGAGCAATGTATTCATAAGAGTTGTTGTGGAAAAGGGGTGCAAATTGCCACGTGCATTCCTTTATTAAATAAGTCAATAATTAAAAAAAAATCACACTTTCAACTTAAAGCGGGTCTCGCAAGAAAAATATTGAGACCCTATACAGCACATATTATGCAATCGCAATTCCCAGACCTAAAACTCATTAGAAGTTTGAATATTCTGTAAATTGCATCCAAAAATCGCAAGTTAGCTTGTGTGGTTTTTAAAGTTAATTTTACTTGCAAATGACAAAGGAATTGATGCACTGCTACCATTCACTAGGGCAATGACAATCACAATACATTATTGCGTGTGGTTGAGGATGAATGGAACCAATGAACCAGTTAGATCAATTGTACAAAGTTACATAAGCATGAGAAGCTTATTTGTGGTGACAATCAAGTTCAATTTTCTGATTTGGTGAAAATCTAAAACTTTTAGTGATTTTAGAAGGACGTGGATATGATGCATAAAACGTGTGCTTGCATATGGCCTTAATATACCTTTTGTGGCGCATTTTGAAAAGAGTTCAGCCTCCAAAATTGTTTTAAAAACATTTTTGCATGGTAGCAATCATTTAGGGTTAAAGTGGGGAAATGGACCCCTAAGCAAGATCATATTTCCAAGATTTTTACTCTATTCTTTAACACTTGTTCATATCACGTGAAAGCTTTCGTTCATGGGTACAAACAGACCAAAAGATATTCATTCATATCTAACCAAATAAAAGATAGAGGACTTTCAACTTTTTTTGCAAAGGGTCCGTATTACCCCATGGTCGGCAATATGGCCACCCCGTATTTGCAATAGAGGCGGGGTAATATGGACCTCATGTGGTCCCATAATTGCCCCGTCCCATAAAGTTTTACATGGATATAGGGTGGCCATATTACCCAAGATCACATACAAAGTATCCAAGCATTTTTAATTTGATAGGGAGTGAGTATTAAAAATTAACGACAAATCAACACAATTGTCATATCGTGTCATTAATGATAAACATACATCAAAACCTTTAAAATAAATTAAAACATTTATAAAACATACACATTAGTAAATTTTAGTCATTACTTTTTAAAAAGTCCAAAATATTTAAACAGATCAGCCTCTTTAAGGAAATTTAGCACCTGAAGAGACCTAATATCTTGAAATGTTTTCAAATATGGGACGCTATAATATAATCAATGCATCGAGTAAAACCTGTTTTCACAGAAGAGAACAAACACAAGGAATACACCAGGGACTGGTTCACCTTTAAACAATAACTATGGGTATAATGTAAGTATGACCAATTTTACATGCTCTATAAAATTAGTCCCTTGTCCATCAAAACCTGAACTGCCTACGCTCCAACAGTTGGTGCAAAGCATGATTTTATTATTATCAGTTGCCACCTATTTTTGAAGTATTAAAATCTGTAAAGGGGATCTCATGTTGTTATATCAGATTAAGGGCTCTTTCGCCAATACATCAACTTTCATTGCCTTGACTAACAATGTGACTCGGAAGCCAAGCTAAACAACAGATTTATTCAATTGAGTAAAAACGGAAGAATACTTCCACAGCTCAGAACCAATATAGGGATGACGACCACTCTCTGCCTTTCAAAGCCATAAAGACGAGATAGTGAATAAGTAAATATAATGGAAATGACTCTCATGAAATTTCGATAATTCTAACGCCAACTTAATTAGATGTAAGCTACAATCTGTTCAAAAGTTTTTTTTTAGAAAAATATAAAACTTTTTCTTTTTTTTTTTTTTTTTTTTTTTTGTTTTTTTTTTTTGTTTTTTTTTTTTCTTTTTTTTTTTTCCTCTTTTTTTTTTTTTTTTTTGTTTTTTTTTTTTTTTTTCTTTTCTTTTTTTTTCTGGAACACTTTGTGCAGATTTGGTTCCGCACCATTCATTCTCAATGTTGCATAAGCACGACCACTTGAGCCAATCTCGCACATATTAGTTTCAAACTGATTGGGAGGGGATGGGGAGGGGAAGAAAGGTAAGTACAATGCGTTCAGGCTTATTATCTCCTTTCATAGCTGCCAATATGAACAGGTGTTCAAGGACTTATAAACAAGATTTAGGAAGATGATACATGTACGATGCATGGGTAATATGTACTATATGTGAAAATGGAAACAACCTCCAGACCGAGGAGTGCAATTGGTTTTGGGGTGTATACTAATTATAATAGGGCTGTTTTGATAATTAGAGTGTATCGGTGCGCATGCTACAGAGCGCATAGCTCTGTAGCCATGCCGCGTATGTTCAAGGGTATAATGTTTGATAGAGATTACTTTTGCAGGGGAAGTTTATGGAGTTTTGGTATGCACATGTAATTTAACAGACGCATGATTGATGTGAACTTCATATGTTTTTTTTTAATTTCTCATGATATACTAAGATCTTTTGAACAAGGTTTAAGAGATGATTTTTTAATGTAACTGGGACCGAGACTGCCATAGTCATGCATGTAGCAGTTTCACAAATTACAGTTTGTAAATCCCCAATGCCAAATCGAGCAGATGTGTCCTACCCCCATGTACAGAACACATGTATAGTCTCACATTTTGATCGATTCCGCTGTGAAACAGAGATACAGAAGCTTGCTGCTTTGCCGTATTGTAGTTATAAACGGTAACGAAGATGAATATTTGGGTCACTTATCAGGTAAAGGTCACGTGTCAGGTATCCGATATCGTGTGCTCTCGGGCGACCGATATATATTAAATCCGACTATGTAAATCAAGGTTGTACATATGAACCCTCTGCCCAAAGTTGCTATTATTTTTTTTCAAACACCGTATATTAGTCTAAACAGTACAAAATTTACCTTTTCCCTACAGTTCAAAACCGACGTACGATGACGATAATCGGTTGTTTTTTCTCCAATGTAGGGATACGTACGCATGTTACCTGAATGGGTCCCGAAGCAAAATAATAAACAAACCATCAATGCCGTGACGTAATCAAATTTTATTTTTTCCAAAAAATTGGCTGTTAGTCCCATAATAAACTCCTTTTAAGATTCAACATCTGTATATTGTTCTTTAATAATTAATATCAATGTCCCCGCATGAATGTGAAAAAGATGGGTCCTAAGTTACCAAAATGAAACATAGTAAGACGGCTAAATACCCTTACCGTGGACTGAATGAGCAGACGGGATCCCCGTGTAGTTGTAGCCGGCTTACAGCCACTTGCGGCGCGGCTGCGGGGTTATGCGTCGAGGCCTTATTCAAGGAAGAAATATGGATGTTTTAAAAGTCACTGACAAAATACGAAAACTGTGAAATTGTATTAAAAATTATCGTGGCTTTCAGGACACTCCCTCCATTAATATCTTATATACAGTTATTGAACGATGTTCTTTCAAGTTGCAATAGGAGGGGACACTCCCACCATCCTAGTTAAAAGTTATAAGGGCGGGGGGGTCCATCGTACCCAGGGGGCCCATATTATATGTAATAAAAACGGGTATGTAATAACCCGGGAGCTATATAGTAGACATTTGTAACAAATCTCACGTACAAAAGGATTGAGTACGTCCTGACAGGAACCCCTCAAACGTGATTTTAAGTGTGCAAATGGTGCTTAAGGAGAGGGGGCCAAGACAAAGATTGTAGAGGGGTCAAAATTTTAATGGATCAATCGTGTTGAAAAGTATACCACGTTATGTGTCTAACCATAAGAAGTCAGAAAAGGTATAGTTTGTAATATGTACAGCCTAAGTTTCAGAGTTATAGGCTAAAGCGGTAAAATTCAATAATAAGGGTAAAGTCATTGTTCGGAAAGGTCCGATTTTAAAGTGCTCCGATTTGGATAAAAACAAATGGTGCAAAATTATTGGTGGAGTTCAAGGATTAACAAGGGAATGTTTGAACTGTCTTAAATGCTTAGTTTCCGGTGTAGGGAGCATTAGCAGCTCAACGTCCAGTAACATTTAATGGGCTTGACGTTTTCCCATACTTTTGTAAGCCTATCAGCAGTTGGATTGTAATATTCCCCTAGCAAAAAAGGGATCTCAATGTCTATGTCATATAAGGGCTCTTTTGCCAAAACATCCACCTTTTCGTGCATTGAATACAAAACGTGGCTGGAAACCAAGCTAGACACAAGATTTTTCAATTGAGACAAATTGGAGAATATTTCCAACAGTTCAGCAATACAAGGATGGCGACACCTCTGCCGTTCAAAGCCATAAGACTAGATAGTAGTGAATATGTAAATATAAGGAAAGGACTCTCTTTGGAAATTTTAGCTAATCCTAAGCCATTTCACACTCAGCAAATAATAATAGACCTGATTATCAGGAACCTATTGACCTTGATCACATGATTATTGACCTCTACAATAGCTCGATGTTGATGATAGTTATGCCTACGTCATCAAATTTAGCTGAAAATAAGATCATCAGTATTAAACCCTTATTATATTGACCATAAAGTTAAGTCTATATCAAGTTCAATATTGTCCAAGGAGACTAATGGGAAATCAAATAATGCAATGTATCAGCATTCGGACACACGGTAAAAACCCTCTTGATAGGGATCCAAAGGAGGGAATAGCATAGGTTTACTAGTACAGAAATGGTACATTGAGGTAAAAAAGTGCTCTCATTTGTGTTGGGATATCAACATCTACATATCGAAGAGCTAATTTTTCCCACTTAGATGTAAAAAGAGATCCATTAGCGTCGATATATAAGCGTTGCAATTAAGGGGAGGTACGAAAAGCACCCAAGCAGAGGTCGAGACCTTGATTCTGCTTAGGTTCAAGATTTTCAAATATCACTTACGAGCAAAGCTATAACGATGCAACCATAGTCAATTTTGATCTCATAAGTGATCTATAAAGGCGAGGCTGAGCGAATGCACCCCAGTTTTGAGACTACTTAAAAAAGGTTCAGAGGCTTTCGAAATTCTTCCGCAGGTAGTCAATGTGAGCTTTGAGTTTAATTTACTGTCAAATATTAGGCCTAAGAAAATTTAATTTGTGGAATGGCGAAGGATCAATTTTTAGTTCTGGTCAAGGTGAAGAAGCCTTTTGTTGCAGAAATGCATACAAAATTTGAATCGTATTCAGGACAATTTTGCACTTGTCTCTCTATGGTGGCCATATTTGATTGAGGAATAGGAAAAAGGGAAGTAATTACCAAACAATTATATTCTACATTCCTGTTTTGACCACCTTTGAGATTTCTTTGAACTAAATAGTAACAGGAGAATGCTTTATTGCGGTACACCATCTTTATTATGTAATTCTGAACAATTGTTTTTCCCAGGACGCCATCGTAAAAACATGATCTGTCAAAAAGTTTGATAAACAAAGGGCATTTTATTACTCTAGTCTAAAGTGAAATCATCAGAATATTTCCAGTAGTATATAGGCTTTCTTTAGATCAATGGTTCGGATTTGATCCTGGGTTGAAAGTTCGGAATTGAGACCATGGGGACAAATTTATCGTAAATCACCTCAGACGACGTACAAACCTTTATTTGCTCATTTTCAAACGAGGGTGGAAATGTCAGATATCAATAAGATTGGAAGGTTCAAATTGACAATTTCTTTAGACATATCAAAAGATCTTCGGGTCAGAGATACACAATAACTTTCTTCGTGACTTTTTCGAAAGTGCGGATTCTTAAATAATATAAAAAACGACATCTAAGTTAATGAAAAGGCAGTAGGATGTACTATACAGTATACTGCTCACAACCTTGTTTCTCACTACCTCCTACAGTCAAGTATTTTCACGGGATCTGGGGGGGGGGGGGCTCTGACGATAAGTCTCCGGCTTCTACAAGAGGACAATTCTTATGATAGACTTAAGAGCTTCAAAATCTTGAGTTCTTAGCGGTTAAGGGGGGGGCGTATGGGGTCTGAAGCAGTGAACTTGAAATGATTTTCTTAATTTTCTAAATAGTGGTATATACATGTTATATATCATATTGTCGCCATGAACAAAGTTTTAAAATCCATGAAAATTTTGCTCGGGTTGCCATGGGTAACCGTAAGGCCTCTGATTGCCTAAAACACTAGAACGAATGTAACGAAATAACTAAACATGCTACTGGGACGAAACTTGGGTGACATATGAAGGAGTACTACGATGTGAACCATGAAGCCGGATTTTTATACCGTGCCATGGCAACGAATCGAACAATCGCATAATTTCATGGCGTATTGAATTGGAACACCAATTGAAAATCGGCCTCATGAGTTCTCGGCCTATATGTGCTTAATATTGTGTGCCAAATTTATGTTCACAGCATGTAGCGTTTTCTAGTACGTTTGTTCTCGTTTTGGATGTTTGGTATTTTAACGAAACGAGTATAGGCCTCGAAACATTTAGACAAAATTGAGGGCGCTTTTGATGTGAAATATGGAATATTTTTTAAATTTCATTTATACTGATTATCATAATTATTAATGAAGATCATCGAAATAGGTGCATCATGTCCTGTAATTAATTTTTAAAATATTTTTCTCTTAAATACGCAGGGTGAGAAAACAATTAAAATACATAAAAATCACTTACCAGTGACATTAATAACTTTAAATTATGGAAAGGATATATAAGTATTTATATATTCAATTAGCCCAAAATGAAGTGTTAATTGTTTTCATCATAAATATCTTTTAAAATATATTAAATATAACCCTTGAAATTTTCACATGATAAAATATAGGAGATGATGCATTTTGGCAATTCGCGTACACATAATTGACTTTGACAGCATATTCGGGGAACCGCACTGTCGATTGCGATCGAATAAAAAGCATTTGTTAGATTACAGTCTACACAATTTAGCAATTGACATATCTCTTTGTCTGGATTAGAACAATAAAAAAAAAAAAAATTTTTATAATATCAGACCCATACCCCCCCCCCCCCCTAATCCACTCTTTCTGACCAGAATGTAGACCAGCTGGACAAGTTGTTCATTTCGACTTTCCATTTCATTTCTACTTGCTGGATTTTTTGAAGTTTGTTAGTGGCAAAAAGGGTAAATTGTTCCATGAAGTCTCATGTAAATTCCATTCTGATGCACTCGTTGTTGTAAGTGAATAGTGCGTTCTTGCCCCAGTTAGTATTTAATTTCCATGGATGTGCAGAAGATTATGGGCTGGAAAAAGTGATAGTTTATCGTTCAAGATAAAGGAGAGAGCCAGTTTCATCTGGATGGTCGTTTGAGGGCTGTACGTAGGCACGCAGCAAAATGACAGTTTTTTCGGGTTTCCCATCAGTGTAAGCTTAGGATGTGTGTTACAGTGTTCAATACTGAGCTGAAACCTTTGGATAAACTGAACTTGCTACTACAATCCAGTCCCTTTCACGTTACTTCCAAAACAATTTCGCTAATTTTAAAGAATGCATTTAAAAATGTTCCAGACATAATGCCACTAATATAGATGAGGGCGACATCACTGTTTACAAACCAAGTTAGGAGCACCTGGTCTACTGAATTGTTGACCGTTCAAGAATATACCCTAACAGTTGCAACCCTGATTGAGCGCGAATTTAAAGCACAAGAAGCCGCAGGTGCTTCACAGCAATACTGCCGGGCAGTTCTTTGTCTTGTCACCGCCATATATATGTTTCTATATAGATTCAACCGATCGTGACACCGGAGGAAAAGTTTTAGACAGCATAACAAAAATAGAAGCAAATAATAAAAAATTAAAAAAAAAAAAAAAAAAAAAATGTGACCGATTCACCTGTTTCATGAACAAACTAGATCATCTACTTTCTTTCATATTGACAACCCATTTTTAACCTAGAGGGTGCAAAAGACGTTTGTGTTCCTTGGTATCCATGGACACGGGCCGCTCAAAAGTCAGTACATTCAACTCCCCTGTTACAATGAATACCACTGAAGCAAATACTCCCATTGCATTTCCAATTCAACTTGGTTCCACTGCCGAAAAATAGCCATGTATATTTGCAATGTCAGCGAAGTAAACGTTTGTCACCCTTCTAGATGAATAGAATGTGTTCAAGAATTGACCAATTGACACCGACACAAATGATACATCTCTCTAGTCACATTAATCATCGCATAATATAACGATATTTAGGAGTACTTTTTTATGGGATTGACTCATGGCGCAACTTTACTAAACACAAAACAACACCAACATTCACCAACGGAAAGTCCGATTGGATTCTGTTTCCAGCTTCCAATAGCCGAGACCATCCCAATTTTCCCATATCATTGCGCATATAATTTTGACTACCTGAGGTCTAACAAGTTCCTCGAACGTCATGAACACACAGTGGCAGAATTTTCCGAACTCTGCCAAGCTGGTGTCAGAAATATGACGTCACCATTAGTCAATGAGCTGCGCTCCTCATTTGTAATTGTTACGAAAAGTTTGTTCGTGTTGAATCTATAAAATAATTAATATAGCACACATCCTTGCAAAGAGCATTGTGGTTCTTGGAGTGGAAAGGGTTCATATTTGGGAATGTCAATTACCCATTCAAGCCTGTGTTATAATTTTAACAGAAAAGCGACTTTTAGGGAATTCATGTAAAGTGGGATTTTTTGAAAACCACAAAAGGAACTTGAAAGATGTCTTTTTATAATGCGGGAACATTTCAAATTCATCCGTTCTCAGGAAAACTATAGAGGGCGCGATGTCCTTTCATTGCACAAATAAGCAGCTGAGGTATCCACCTTCACTGTCTTCGATACACCTTTTTCACATGCTCTAGAAAAACAACAAAACAGGTATGCATGGTATGTGAGTTGCTGACTATGACTGCTACATAACAGCTGAGGTACAATCCACCTAGCACCTGGCGATCACTATCTTTAAACCTGTCTATAGAAAAACAAAACATGGTATGACGAGTATTATGGGTGTGTGCATGCTTTTCCACATCTGTCCAGACATTGCCAGGTGCAACAATTCACCTGGCAGTAATAAACAATTTGCCATGTGTATTGTGGGAGAGCGTGGGCCTAGCGGTTAGGGGTGCTTGCCGTGGCGCAATTTACCAAAAAATCCCCTGGTTTGAATCTCTTGGGTCACTTTCTTGGGATTTATTCGGGTACTCAATTCTGGATTTGATCTAACCAGCTTTGATCAAATACAGAATACCGCTTCTCCTCCATGGTTCACTTGGAGGCCAGTCAAAATAGAATGAATGCTGCCTTAAATAACCCACCACTTATTGCAACAACAGAATCAATTCCAACAAATTGTACTGAGAATACCTTTAAAAAACAACATATCCAATGTCTACTAAAATCAAAGGAGTGGAAAACATATATTTTTAAGGGGGGTAAGGTTTATACAGGGGGCAAAATATGAAATAATAATACATACATTTATAATGCGTCTTTTCCGACGGTTACAAGGCGCAGATAATGACGATGACAAGTAAACAAAATGGGAAAATACAGCAAAGATATAAAACCTAAGGATACAAATGATCTTTTGAGCATAATTTGAATGAATTGATATAGCAGCATTCTGAAGTGACTTTGGCATCAAATTCAAGCATTGGTGGAGCTGCACTGAAAAGGCTCTGTCCCCAGCACATTTTCTGGTCGCGAGGCACCAAGAGAAAGCATTCAAACGTGGGTCCGAAAAGTATGCCACGTGTTTCGTTACATTTCCAAGGTTAACCAATGTATAGTGTGCCATATCGGCAGGGTTGTTAGTTCATAGTTTTATGGTCAAAATAGTTCAAGGTCACAATGGGGACTTTTTCAAATATATCCGTTCGTTATAAAAATGGTTTCAATTTGTTCGTCTAATGTTACAGAACCTGAAAATATAACTGGTTGCACCATCTCATAATATTCGTTGCATAAATGTGACGCAAAATGTGACTGGGGGCTACAGGTCTATGGGAGGTCATAGTCCCCATAGCTCTGTAATTCTTATATAGAAGTTCAAACACCGATCTATTTACATTTACTTATATAGTTGGGACCATTATAACCGTTTAGAACCAGTCCGATCAAAATTCGGACCATTCTATGAATTTACCCCAGGATGACCTAGAACTGTTATGAGCCTATTGTACTAAACTATACGCGTAGATAGGGCAACTAGCCTTTTTTAAAACTTAGAGTTAGCCCCAATAAATTGTACAATCATTTATAATCAATTCAAACAATATAATTTTTACCCCTTACAAACGTTGCCCCCTGATTTCACATGTCCACTAGGTTTGTTTTGGTAGCCTTTTAATATATTATTTTGGACTATTTCATAGTAATTAACACAAAATGTTTTCTGTTGCAATTTGTGTGTGGTCCCAAATCATACAATTCTTGGGCGATTGGAATTGGGGACGTTAACACCATCAGTCCATGTACCGATAATCACAACTGTACATGCTCATCGCAGTCAGTGTTGACTAAGAGTAGGGTCAAAACCCTTGATGTTCCCAATCCGCCCACCCTAAAAAAAGCGGGCAATGTTAGGAGTGTCCGTATTATGGATACACGGCGGCCCCGGTTCATCTTACTCAGTTGAATAAGTTCTGACACCACCACAAGCCATTACCTAATGACTTGCGGATCCGATAAGAAGAGACCATTGTCCCAGCCAAAACCCATAGGGACCCTTGCATTACCTTGCATAAAATGTGTTTGCTTCTAGGCAATATTGACCTGCCAATTCCAAATCTTGATGAGGCAACTTTCAACATTTTGAGATAGGAATTTAAGTGGGGTAATTTAAACAGGGGTAAAATTTGTTTCTACGGGTTAAAGATGTTTACTCCACCCCCCGTCTCCAAACTGGTACAACGATTTTTTTTTTCAATATGAAATCTTAACCTACGTCAGTTGTGTGTACATCACATTAAGAAACAGACCATCTATACTTTTTATACAATATAAAAAACAACCATTCCTCAACTGATGTGTGCATGATAAAAAGACCGAGACAGGAAACAAACAACCTTTCGACACTATAAAATGCTTTATCAAGACACGAGGAATGGAATGGACTCCACCACGCGATGACCATAAGCAGAGTGCACTGAAATAAGCAAGTATAAAAGCAAGTAACACTGGATGCATAGAAAGATTACAAAAGGAACACAAAAGAAAAAATGTCAACAAAGCTGGCAGTGCAGGAAGCACACAGGCAGGAATGACACATGTGAAACAAACTGGTAACAAGAAGTGCTCAGAAAAGGCACATCCGGAAAAAGCTGTTGTAATGGAATAAATAAAGTCATCCCAGATTTTATTTACTTCTCAGATTTGATATTTATGCCATATGAGTAGTGGTTTGTAAGACTGATATCCAGTGTTGTTCAATGCTCAGTCTCATATTTGTATCCAGTTTTGGTTGTTTGGTCCAATAGCAAAGTCAGATGATGTCATCTGCATTGTGGTCCTGGAGAAGTAAAAATGTTTAGCGACAGTTTGGTTGCGTTTTGGTGCCTTTTATCAGGACAATGCTCCAAAAGTCTTGTTTTTAGTGGTCTTTTTGGTTTCGCCAACATCTGTTTTTGACACTTTTTACATGTATGAGGTAGACAACATGTGGTGTTAATTACAGTAAGATCATTTGATTGTATGTTGTTGTGAATTGTTGGTGGTACTGTTAAAGTTTTACTGGTGACCATGTGTTGCACAGGCTCTTCATGATAGTTATGGTGCTGCAGTTACAATTTCTTACAAGGGTGAAACCCTTGGGAGGAGGATGTGTGAGAGGGAAACCGTATATAGATCTAACAAGTAGATCGTTTGAAGGTTTTTAGGTCTCCGAAAAGTTGCAACAGGAACATTGGGATTAATAGCTGCCCTTCACCTTTTGCTGAAAGAATGAAGAAGCGTGCATAGTATGGAGAAATAACCACCATACTAAGGCATAGCAGGATGAAAGTCCCAAGGTACCTGTTTTATTGAAAAGTGTTGGATTTAGAAGAAGACCGAGTTGGAGGGCATGGTTTACGGGGATAACCACTGCTTTCTATTTGTTGTTCAACTTTAGAGTATGGGTATCCCCTATTATACAGTTTGATCGATCTGCAAGTCTTTTCTTCCCGTATTCATCCGAAGTATCAAGAGTCTTCGTAGACGGAAAGCAAGACTGTATGGAAAGACTTTGTTTAGTATGAATGGGGGTGCATGATTGCCAATTTAGATACTTGTGCTTTCAGCTCGTTGGGCTTGGTATAATAAATCGGTTGACACGCTTGCCCCTTTGATGATGACTTCCACATCGAAGAGTATTCTAGTAAATTTAATAGATGGATTGTAATTGTTGGCGAAGTCAACAATATTTTTGTAAGGCCTCGATCCCTCTGACCAACAAGATGAAAAACGTCATCGATGTACGTACCCCAAGATACGGTTTATATGGGCTGTCGTGTAAAAGTTGTTCCTCCAGGCGTCCCATAAATAAGCAGGCCATAGAAGGTGCGGCTCTCGTGCCCATCGCCGTAACCAATATTTGAAGTAATGGTTATGTCTTCAAGAACAAAATTAATTTAACGTAAAGATGAGCTGAAGCAAAAGTTTTGAAATCATGTCTCTTTGTTGAGTGGTATGAGATGAATTGAGGACGATAAGCTGGCTCAAATGCCTTCGTCCATAGGAATGTTGGAATAAAGTGATGAGACGTCCACAGTGGGCTAAAAAAAAAATGGTATTGGGGTGGAAGGGTTCCTTGTTGATTGACATCTTCCAAATGTCTCAAAAAGTCACTGCTGTCCTGTACTATATGATGCAAGAGTTATGGACATGACTTTTCAACTGTAGATCAACATAACAAAGATATCTTTTCTGTAGCTGTCCCAGATCCCTGATGATTGGTCGACCAACTGAAAAAGGTATCAATGTGTTTGTGTATTTTGGGGAGGAGATAAAATCTTCCTGGCTTAGGTTGTTTGGGAGACATGCTCTCTTAATTCAGAATGATATTACTCCTTCATCTTTGGGCTTTTGGCTGGTCCGGGAAACAATTTGTGAATGGGTTGCTGTCGGAATCTTTGTCCAAAGTTTATAGTAATTTGAGTCTGACAGTTGGACGGTGACGATCACGAGATAATCTTCTCTTTTCAAATGACGACAGCATACCCTTGTCCGGCTTCTTTAATGATGATCTCCTTTATTTTGCATAAGGGGGGCTTTTCATGGCTTACTTTCAGCAGTGGAGGTGTTACTGAAGGTCCTCTTGGCCTGAAATTTCTAAATTTGTGTATCAACTGCTGTATGTATGCCATCCAGGTCCTTATCTCTACCGGACAATAGGAGTAAAAAGTGCCTTTTTACGTAGAAGAGGATGTTGAAGTGCTGTTCTCTAATTACTTTTTTGTTTCATCTCCATTTATTGTTTCAATCGAGAGATACTCCAGTATACTGCTGAACCAAAAAAAAAAATCAAGTTTGTGCCACTTTCTGATTGAGTGCAAACATACATTTTAAACATGTTCTTCACATTTGAACAGATTTGAAATTCTTCAAAAGCAAGCAATTAAAACTTTAAAAAATGCAAAAAAGTAAATTATGGTGTGTAATTAATCTTCAGTAAATTCTGGGCTTTAAATATAAAGTGGTATAAGAAATAATCACCGCACAGCAACTGCAGGAGAGTTGCTGTGGTCTGAAGTATCATGAAAAACCAAAGTCTTACGACACCTTGATACTTTGCCTTTCAAATTCAATTCGCCTGGCATAAAAGTGGCAACAGCACAAAATCGATTTGGGGGTATCACTAAATTGATTATATCTTTTTGAATTGACACCAGCAAATAAGATGAAACAACGACAATTTGAAAGGCAGCTTTGTTATGTATATTAATGCCAGAAAGAATGACCTTATTTTGAAATTTCATATTTAGGCCGATGTTTTTCCTGATTGTAACCATTTTTTTTAGACAGGCGTAGACATGTTTCCTATTGGATTAAACCAAAGGTTGTTTTGATCATCCCACACTGCACCAGTTTTGGGAAATTTCAACCTCAATGGGGGTCCATGTGTAATCACAATAACATACCCTTTTTAACACAAAAACCCTGATTTAACGCTCATTTTTGCCCCAAAGGTGTTAGTACTTAGGAATTTGTTTGCATGATCATGAAATGTCTTGTGGTCTTTAACTTTTGGACACTTTTTATCCCCAAGTACGGCATGTTTTAATTACCGTATGGTATAGACACATTGCTATGCATCTTGATTGATTCAAAACACCCTCTGGATTTGATATATCTAGGTCAATTCCTCTAACATTAGGTCATCAGGGGTTAAAATTTAGGAATACATGTATTTCCTCTCAAATGACTCAAATCTTCATGTTGTTGGAGTAATACTGTTTATGTAGTTTTTGGTATGCCTTGGTTTAAACTTGGATGAAAATCAACAAATAAACAACGCGATGATACTTTTTGACCCTCCAAACTGACCCCCGCTTGTATTTATCACCTTTTTCTCGTTGGTGACATATCCCTTCACAAATTTGTGGTGGGTAAATATCCAATTTCACTTAACCGATTAAAGGTGCAACTAGAATTTTGATGGCATCCAATATTGTGTCATAATATGTCATTTCATACAGATCAACACTCAATAGATTTTTCTTACATTGTACTTGGCTTACAGCAATGCTTAAAAGAGAGAAGAATGTGATTTTTGATTTGCTTCATATTTCCAAACCATAAAACATAGGCCGAATTTCATATTG
The DNA here is from genome assembly GCA_023653785.1 of Ophioderma brevispina. Lineage (NCBI taxonomy): Eukaryota > Metazoa > Echinodermata > Ophiuroidea > Amphilepidida > Ophiodermatidae > Ophioderma > Ophioderma brevispina. The sequence goes on along the minus strand of JAMKCH010010201.1, from coordinate 36,232 downwards.
CTCCTATACAACTTAGAATTTCATTCACATTTTGTCACCAAAGACCATTTCTCAGCTTAAATTAATCCTTTCAATGGGGATAATTTTTGGGGGGGATAGAAACTTAATCGCGCATTCCCCCCGTGACAAGCAAACTGGGGAGATGTTATGGGGGGGATTTTACAATCTAAAGTGCTATAGGCATGTGCGCTTGGTAAGGCATGTCTTAGGCAGTCCTCCAAGATGAGCAATGATTGCGACTATTTCCTAACGGCAGCGTAATAATATAATTATTGTACAGCGCTGTGATACCACTTGTGTATGAGCGCTTTAAAATGCCTGCATATATTATTAAAGCTTTTACAATCGTGCAAAATCAGTACTTTCAATTCTTTAAGGGCACCTGATATGTGGAACTCTCATTGCACCTTTAAATAAATGGACAAGATTTCCTGAGCTATAAAACTTTCTCCATTTTTTTATTCATTGAAGAACACCTACTGAGAACCCTTCCAAGGTTTCTGGACAAACAAGTAGAAGCATGCTCAGTGGCATAGCCAGCTTTTTTTTCAGGGAGGGGGGGAAAACATACATTTTCAGGGGGAAAGCATAGCCTATATTCAAATTTGTTATAGTATATGGCTTATGTAAATCACTAATTTTTCAGGGGGGGGCAAGTTTCCCCATGGGGGGCAGCTTCCCCCTGCCCCCCCCTGCCTATGCCACTGAGCATGCTTGGATTTTTTGTCGTACATCTTTTTTTATTAAGACAGCATTTTCAGCTTGCTTACTTCAGGTTAGATTTAAAATAAATTGTTAAACACTAAATATGCAAAAACCTTGTTCAATAAAAATTTGGTTGTGCATTTTTGTTCTTTAATAAGTGATACTAATCGCCAGTTCTTTACAAGTATTTTATCAATTCAAATTATAAATTTGTCAAAAGGACCCATGGGCGATGCTATTAGAACTTGCAGACAGAAAGTTCAATAGGTGGTTGTCCTGTAGTACATTGCAATGCGAAGTTGGTGCGTGTGATCAATTTTCATACCAAAATTTGTGCTTCTTTGCATGTTTGTGGATTATACTGTTAAGAATTGCTCTTGACAAAACTGGCATAAAAAAATTGAAATTTAGGTCTCGATATCATATCAAAGAAATATACAGATTTTTCAAAGCTATGATATTTTTGCACAACATTTTGGCCACCACAACCACATTGTGAGGGGCCTATGTGATCATGCAAATGGATGCCTGCCTGACAAAGCCATTAATAAACCAATTACTCATGTGCTGTATACTTTTTGGACAGGTTAATGAGCTCATTTGCATATTTAAACAAAATGTGCTTAAACCACAGTTGTGGGGGAATCTTAATTACCAAACAAATGACCCACCAATTACATGGTGCTCAGTTAAGATCCCCCAACTGGTTTAATCACAATTTATTAACAAAAATAAGCAAATGAGCACATAAATATTTATAACCTGCCCAAAAAGTATACAGCATATGATAACATTGTGTTCTATCACCGTGTCACATTTGCCTAATTGGTTTAGTCTGTAGAGTGAATTAATAAATGTTTCATCAATCCCACTGACCTCTATACATGGATAGCGGGCTGCTGCACAGTTGAATGGTCGCCGAGTGTCACAACAGGAAGTTGCTTTTCTACCTTGGTAATATGGCGGTAAACAATGCACACACCTGCTGGTGCACATATTCCACACAGAGATTCTATTGTTATACAAAATTCCTTTAACGTTGACAAGGTGTATGCATTGTTTCCCGCCATATTACCAAGGTAGAAAAGCAATTTCCTGTTTCAATCGGCGACTCAGACCCGCTATCCATGTGTAGAGGTCAGTGTTCAATCCAGGCATCCATCCATCTGCGTGATCACATAGGTCATCCACAACATGGTTGTGGGGGCCAAAAAATGTTAAGTGAACACTTGAAAATAAGTAACACATCAACACAATAATTATAAGAAAACAATCATCTTTTTATTAAAACATTTTAGCATTAATAAATAACCATAAAAACTAGGAACAATGTGAAAAACTTAAAGCACATGCCTTGACATTTCTTAAATTGAAATTAAAGAATATTATTTAAACAATAGCCTGAAAAAGAAAGCACTTCCTTAAAATCAGGGGAAGGTATGAGGATTATGTATTCTGCTAACTCATCTACCTTATTCCCCATATTCAACCTTCTTGGGTGCCCTGAAGGTGATTTTAATTTGCATTTTTTTTCAAAATTATCAACTTTCATGACCACATTCAGACTTGGCATGAAAAATGCATTCAAATGAGTCCAAACAAGCCTAGTCTTAGGTAAGTGGTTTTTGAGATTGCGTTCAAAACATGGTCACAGGTAATTTGGGATGCCATCTCAAAAAACCACTACTTAGTGTTATAAACCTATACAGAATCTACTGGCATTGCACAGTTCAAAATGATTTAAACAAGGAATGCACAACTTAGACAAGCCTTGCACCCAGGGGGTGGGGGCCGTCCCATCTTGGAGGTGACCGCAACATGTAAGGTGTTAAGACCCCAATTTCAGGCTCGGTGGCACCAAAGACCCCATTTTTTTTTCAACGTCACCCAAGACCCCCAATTTACAAAATTTTACCTGTCAACCCCAAAGACCCCTTATTGGGGAAAATTTTGAAAATTTTCACTCAAAGACCACAATTTTGGGTTGTGCCAAGTGTTGCAAAATTTTTCTAAAAAGACCACATCTTTTTAGAAAATTTGTCAAAATTTGTCACCAAAAAACCCCTATTTTGGAGCGTTTTTGGCCGTCTCTCATCCAAAGACCCATCTTTTTTAGTCCTCTGTCCACGGAATGCCCCTGGGTTTCGAAGCGGGGCCAAAGAATTGGAAATACATTGCTATCGGACACTAAATGTTCAATTATAGATTTAGCATGGGAATTTAATTTCGATCACTTCCATCTCCTATTCAATGCCAATACCTTTGGAAAGTATTAGAGGTAAAACACAAAGGGTTGAATCTAACTACCATAGTTTATTTAGAGTGACAGCATGGGGTAGACGTTTCACATTAGAAGTCCCACTGATGCAAATGAGATGGTTTGCCATTTAATTTCCGGCATTTTGCCATCAAGCGCTATTGCACAACATCATGCAGCGCATGACTGAATCAATTGGAAAGGCCTCATTTGCATCCATGGGATTATATATGAGACGTAACCATCAGTGTTGGTGTTCCAGACAAATTTGCCAGAATGGACACAAACTATGCTAACAGAAGGCACCAGCTCTTTGACCCCAAGAAAATGGTTTCTTTTATTAAGAGCAATTTTCAAAACAGTGGCACACAATTTTGACAACTAAAATATAAGTAGGGATATGAAAGAGCTATTATACTGCAAAAATCAGAAAATCCATTGTTGGGAATCTTGCCATTATAGGCCTACAAAGGTCAAGAATTTGAACGTTACAGCACCCTCATATGACCATTTTCCATAGAGAGACATGTTAAACTAGGTTCTTGAGAAAAATCATGCCCGCAACGAAATTTCATAAATTTACACAGGTTTTAGTCAGTGGTATAAATAATCCAAATCCGTTGATCAAAAGTTGCACCGCTGATATTTTGTGCTTTATTCTGATTTTTGTCAACTAAATTGACTTTCTAAACAGCGTGAAGGGCTGCCTTCCTTAAAAGGTATACTGTCAAAACCTCAGCTTGGGCCCCAAACCACTCACCCCATTAAATAGGAGACTTGTTTATCTCTATTCACATTTGATAACATGTAGAAGATACAAGCAAACACATTTCAGCTTAAGAGATTTGCAGACGGAATAAGATTTTTTTCATAAAATTACTAATTTCATAGGACCATATTTAGAATTAGCATGTAAATGCAATCAAATGGTCCAACAAGGCTAGTCGGATTTTTGAGACGGATTCGTACCAGGAGACAACAACTAGTGTTGCTGGAGAGATCAACATTTTTTCAAATTTTTGTTCACACATTCAAAATTATTTGCAATTTTCATTACCAACATTTGGACTCATCAGGAAAAAGGCATTTAAATAGTACAACAAGCTAGTCTTAGGTAATTAGTGTTTGAGATGGCTTCCAAAATGACCTGCAGTGCAGTCATTTTGGAAGCCATCTAAAAAAAAACACGACTTATGTGTATAACCAATGCAGAATCTACCAGGGGAAAAAGGATTAAGGTTTTCAGCAAATTATTGGTACACAAGTCCACGGGCCACTAAAATGCACCAAAATGTAAAGATCATATTGAAATTAACATTAAAAACTGAAATTTGGGTTTGGTGGTGAGATTTTCTTATGAAATGGATAAATTGTTTGTTGTAATTGGACAATACACCTTTTAAGAAGCAAACTTTTTCTAGTATCTTTGCAACTTGCTTAGCAGAGACTAAAAAATGGTCCCGCTTGATTTTTCCCCTTTATAGGTGCACCAACCAATACAATATATATTTTCTCTGTGTTCATTAGGGAGGCCATCCACGACATTATATTCCACATTTCAAATTGAATCCGAGATATGATTTTATTGCGAGCAGTGATGCTTTGACAATAGCCCATAAAGTACTGTACCAACTATTTTCCGGTTACCGTAAACCAACCATATTTTAGCATGAAAGCATCTTATGGGGAAGAAAGTCAATCAAAATATTTGCAGATGATAACGAGAAAAATGACAAGATTTAAATTATACTGGTACCAAACTGGGGGTTTTGATGGTGTGATGTGGAAATTGATTCGAGGCCGAGGATCAGTAGTGACTCTTAAAAAGACCGATGACTTTATCTTGTTACCAACATCTCTGAGGTCCTAGGTCAGGGGGTCTCAATAGGGAGCTCCCGCGGGCAACATCCGGCCCGTCAAACCATTGATTATGGCCTTTGAACGTGCTCCAAAAGGTAAGGGACACATAGAAATTGGCCCTCAAGTAGGGAAACTTTCAAATACATTCTGGCCCTTCAGCTAATTTATAATCAAAAACCCCTTTGTTCCTAGGTTTTCTTCTGGAAGCAAGACCATTCGGAAATCACTGCAAAGTGACAAGTGGCAGGGCTGTGATCCAAGAATCCAAAACACAATATTTCTTAGGAAACCTTGGCTTGAGAAGAAACAAGAATATTCAATGAGCAAACTGAGCAAGGTACGGTTAAACTGGATTGCATGATGTTATAGGTGGCTCTTTGGTCTGGCACCCAGGGGGGTATTGAGTCAATTCCATAATGTGCAACATTTGGGAAATTACACCTCAATAAGGTTGAAATGATCCCCCAAAAATCCTATTCTTACAGCAATGCATTTATTTTTTTTTTTTTTGGGGATTGATTTCAAAACACCTTCTGGTCTGAGCAGTCCAAATGGAAATAAATCAGAGTAATTTAAAGGCACTATCAGTGAATTTGTTAAGGAAATTTTAAAAAATCAAAAAAAAAAAACAAATCAGATATGTGCATGCCGTAACAAGTGAAGGTATCCTAACATACCCTACTAGTAATTAAGACCAAAAGCAATGTATAATAAGACAAGATTGGGATATATTAGTCATTACGCAAAATTGTAATTGAATGGCTGAGCATATTCTTTGAAATGCTGTTTTCTTCCTTTTGGTCATTTTTTCCTTTAGAAATTATTAATGTACGGAATTCTGACTTAGCACTTCAGTTTGACTCTTTGTGGTGGGTTAATGAAATATTCAAGGTAAATCCATGGGACTTAATTTGATAGCCTAATCACTCTAAGCGAATACCAACTGATTTTGACAATATTTCAAAATATTTTTACTCTTGGGGTGATTACTGCTTAGTATTGGCTTAATTTGAATAACCAAATTCCAATCTTCGAGCTGAATACCAACTGATTTTGCCCACAAAGTATGATATGGCATCACTTGTGCATAATGCCTACATTTTTGATATGTACAGTGTCATTGACAACACAACTCCAAAACACTCAGATGCCATACAAATTGATGATTGCCCTAACAGTAGTCTCGTGAATGAAACCAGTGGCATAACCAGTGGGGGGGGGGAAGCTGCCCCCCACCCCCCAGACTCACTACTATATATTCTTAATCAGTTGTAAGCTGTGGAACAAAAATAACCCTGGGAAAAGAAAAAAAGGGGAGAGGAAGAGAGAGGGAAAGAGGGAAGGGGAGGAAAAAAGAGGGAAGAACAGAAAGAGAAAAAAACTAGGCATGCGATTGTGCTTTTAGAAAGCACAAGTATATCATGCGGTGGCACTTTGCTGACCACTGACGAACTTAGACCCCAGGGCTGTATACACCACATACGAGCCTTAGGGTAGTGTTTATTCTGGCCAACGATAGTGGAGTATTAGCAAGTGATTTGTGGCGCCAGAAGGAATTTATAGATTTTCAAAGAATGACACTTTAAATGGCCCACATGAACCTTTGGACCAAATCTATGTACACCCTATATGGGCTTGGGTCAGGAGTTTTCTGACAAGACTGATGATTATAGCCAATGATTTGTGGTATACACAGCAAAAAGGGAGGGTAGAGGGACTGACCCTGGAATGACCCCTGTGTGACCTTTAACCCCAGTCTATTGTCCCATACGGGGCCTTGGGTTCAGCGGTTCTTCTGACCAAGTCTAGTGTTATAGCAATTGATTTGTGGCAGAAGAAGAAAGAAACAATAAAAAAAAGGAGGGTAAGAGAGCCCCCGACACATGACCTGTAATGACCCTGCGTGACCTTGGCACCAATCTGTTTCGGGTGTTTCAATATGTACAACATGCAAAGTAAGCTCAGGGGTACTACTTGGCTAGACAAAATCAGGAAACGTCAGCAGTGGCACATAATGACGTATTTTGCAAAATACGCATTTTGATGAAAAACGGCTTTGAAGATTTTACAGATCTTAATTTGCTCTCTACTGTTAATTAAAACCTGTTGAACATTGCCAAAGTTAGTTAAAGTTCAATATATATTTCACTGATTGATAAACTTTTAATGTTTAGATATTTTAGATAATATGGCACTATGTTGAAAATGACAAAATAGCAAATTCAATGTGTAAATAACAAAAAATATGTCGCAATAATAAGTTATGTTTAAAATTTTGTGCAAATTACATTCAATCACACCATTTACGTGTCGTCTTGGCACACAGCGCCGCCAATTGTTAAATTACGGTCAGAAAATAATTTGAGCCACGCGACCTTGGCACAAATCTTCACTGCGCTAGAGTTCACAAGTTTTCGACAGTAACATGCCCCAGTGGCGGTAGACGTTTCATACATGTATAGAAGTCTCATTGATTGCAAATGAGGTATTGCTATCCATTCCGTCAAGCGAGATGCAAAACGCCAACAGCGCATGGCAGGAATCAGTTGTACTACCTATTTGCATCAATGGGCTTCTATATGAAACGTCTACCCAAGTGGCTGACACATACACAACAACTTGTTAACATATTCGGAACCGGTCAAATATCGTTGATTTGGATTTTTTGTACACTGGATATTGCGCAAAAATAATTGGCCTAAACGTAACGATTTACGCACCAAATATTCCTAATAAATTGTCTAGTTAGCTAACTATTTATAATATAGCTTTATATTTGGAAAAAAGATGACAAAAACGTGAAAAACGTGAAAAATCTTACCTTTATTAGTCGGCTCAATTCTGATTGTGTGTCATCAAGTCATGCCACCACGCCCATGCTTACAAAAAACTAGTGAGGTAATTGGTCTTTTTGTCAGGAACCCATCAACATCAGAGCAAACCACCTGATTTGTCGTTTTCGCGATATCAACGGTACCGGCGAAAACCGTTTTTCATTCCTTGTTCAGCTAATCGCAGAGCTTTTAACACAGAGTCTGGCTGCTAGGGAGTCCCATGACATAGCGCATTGTCTAAGAATAGCCGGCCAATAGCGATGCGGATACGGAATTGTGGCGCTGTGTCCCAGCAGAAAAGATTCTATGGGAGCGTAAATGTGTGCACTATGCAGGGGGGTAGGACATGCCATCTTAACCGCAACATTAAATTCAAATCAGCATCAAAAAATGGTGGCTGTGACCCGAGAGTGCTAGTTTTTTCACAGACTCAACGTTTAGGGCCCTCTGTGTTACAACATCGGACGGTTACAGGTAAAATACTTGACCAAAGGCATCTGGTCACAAATATTTAAATCTAAATGACTGTTATTGGAATTTATAATATTTTGCAGTGGGTTAATCCTCCAACCCCCGAGGAATTTTGTAGTCGATAATTTATTCCAACGTTGTCCAATCATGTTGAGATTTTTTGAACAAAGGTTTAAGGGATGATTTTGTAATGTCCCTGGAACCAAGATTGCCACAGTAAATGCACGTAGCAGTTTCCCAAATTACCGTTTGGAAATCCCCAATGCCCAGATCGAGTAGACTGTGCCCCCCCCCCCACTATAATCATGTGATATCCATGTGATACTAATGATTGATGGTCCGGACCAAAATATATATGGCGATTAGCCAATGATCGCAACCATTACAGTATAAGATTGTAATAATGTGCTCACAGTTTATGCCTTTTTAAGAGCTTAATCCAGACTATCTGGACAGATCCTTTGTGGACTAGATTCAAACCACAGTATGGACATCGCCCATCTTCGATGTATTTTGGGCTTTTCCATTTGATATCCATACTCCCTCAGTGTAATACTTTGCCAAAATCTTCTACAGAGGGAGTATGTATTTAAAGGGGCATTTCGTGATCCACAGCCTCGTCCCCCCGACTTTCCTCAAAAAAGCTGAGATTTTTATATCATCTGAATCGTTTACATTAGTAATCCATGTGTACCAAATCTTACGTGCAAATTTGGTCGTATCTGTAAGAAATTCGCAATTTTGTGTTTTTGGTCCGTAAGCGGACAGAAATAATAGCTCAGTGGCCTATGGGACCGTGGGAAACGAGCATTTGCTCATAACACAAAACCGCAAAGTCGGGATCACCTAAAAAGTTGTGAATAAGCTATTCTCAAGGATATCTAGTGAACCATGAATAAAACAGAAGGTGCTGGAATCACAAAATGCACCTTAAAAATACATAAAATCTATTGTCCACCAGTGTGTGTGTTAATCTGAGTTTTGACATTGTAGATTTCAATTTGTAAAAGACGCCTCACAATAGTAATTGCATCAACTATGACAGGATCGCCCGAGGTACGTGTCAAGGACAAAGCCCTCGGCCCAGCAAAGCGAGGCATCCTTGTGCAAATAGGCATACTTCTGTGCAAGCATAATTTGTCAATAAAAGTTATTATGTGGTCATCATATGGGGGATTGTATCTACTAATTGCTTGTGCCATCATTACCCATCAACCGAACCCCTTTCTTCAACCACAATACAAATGCCCGACAGTAACATAAAATAATAAAAGCCTCCAGACAGCAGTATGCAGTATCACATTTGTTGGACTGCAATGTATTCGCATGACACCATTACTATGTATTGCCCAATCAGTTCTCAGTTAAGTAGCAGAAGATTTATCTGGGAAAGTAAAAACAAAACACCAAATGCAGAAAGGCAATGCCACAAGTGATTCCCCATGAGAGGGTGCTATACCACATCGTATACAGGGAAAGGTTAATGAAGATACCCTGTATGCTATTCCATTTGAAACATCATGGCCCCTGTGGAAGAATTTTTTTTACAGAGTGAAGCAGATTTCAAATGTTCATTATCAGTAAGCTACTTAATATTAAAGGTACTATCAATGATTTGCTCAGACCGAAAATCGCAAAAAAATCACCAAAAATCAGATATTTGCATGTTTGTAGAAGTTTGGGTATCTTAACATACCTCACAAGTTATAGGACCAATAGCAGCCTAATAAGGACAAAATAGGATATTTTAGTCATTACTGTCCGTACGGACAATTACTACAACACGTAATTCAATGGAGATTCATATCTTTGGAGACTGCTGTTTTCTTCTTCTCTATCAATTTTTCACTTGGAAAAAATAACTGACGAGAATTATACAGACTTATCCTTCAATTTTAAGCTATTCCTGCAAATTTCAAATATTTTGACTCTTTCGGGTGAATCACTGATAGTGTCTTTAAGCATTCTTGACTTGGTAAATAAGTGAGGTACATCATACAAAGTAAGGGTGTGCATCAAATAAAAAGGTTTGCATGCAGAAACCATTTGAAACTGTAGTCTTAACTTGTTTTCAATCACATTCACATGTGCATCAACAGGTAACATCCCCTGCATTTGCAGGAAGTGCTTTCCAACAGTGAACATGTATTAAAGGTGCAACAAGAGATTTTGAGGCAACCAAATATTATGTCATAATAGTAATTTCAAATAGATTAGACACTCAATAGATTTCTTACCTTGTATTATGCTACAGAAATGTCTTAAAAGAGGTGATTTTGATTTTCTTATATTTCAATGTAAAACAGGCTGAATTTCGTATTTGCTCCTGTACGAAATTAGAAATTCTGCAATTTTTGTACCAAAGAAACATTTCTCAACTTAATTCTTTCAGATGGGGATATTTTTTATGGAAAGCTTTACATCAGGGCAAAAATCAGAACTTTCAATTTTTTTAGGGACACCTGATATGTGAAATCTCTCGTTGCATCTTTAAATAACATCTTGTAGGTTGGCCTACTAGTAAGATAATAACCTACAAAATCAAGGAAAGGGTAAAAATCATGCACTTGTCAAAGCAATTCACTGTATGACAAACAATGAAAACATAAATCCATTCCTTAATCGTTCAGATTTCAAGTAGGAATTACATCCTTTCACCTAACTGATTTGATTGATTTTCCATTTTCATCGTTATATTAGATTTCCCAGGAAAATAAGAGGACTTCCCTTTTCTGACATTGTTAAAAACTTAAATTTGAGTCAGTATGCAGTTTTACTCAAGTTATGCAGCATACTCAAGTTTATAGGCAATCACGTGGTCAACCAAGTTTCAAAAATGTGTGGGTACTGAATGGAGCTCATTAACACTTTGAACTCAGAATTTGAAAAAAAAAAAAAAATACATTTTTTTCATTTCTGGATTTTTTTATTTATGGCCATTAAAGTTACATCTCTGTATATCATAGTCTCAATTCTATTAACAGTGTTCATTGACCGTGTACTGAGATGTTGACCCAATGGTTTTTGGGTATGATGTATCATACCTTACAGTCTCGCTTCCCTGGCACAGGTTCATTGACCTATATACACCATTGTACTGAGATGTTGACCTATTGGTTTTTCTGGGTAGATTTTATGATCTCCAATGGTACCATCATAGCCTCAATTCCTGGGCACAGTTCATTGACATATATACACCAGTTTATTGAGATGTTGACCTGCTAGTTTCTGGGTATGATTTTATGATCTCCCATGATGGCCCCAGTCATAGCCTCAATTCCTGGGCACAGTTCATTGACCTATATACACCAGTGTATTGAGATGTTGACCCACTGGTTTCTGGGTATGATTTTATGATCTACCATGGCCCCAGTCATAGCCTCAATTCCTGGGCAGAGTCCCATGATGGCCCCAGTCATAGCCTCAATTCCTGGGCACAGTTCATTGACCTATATACACCAGTGTATTGAGATGTTGACCCACTGGTTTCTGGGTATGATTTTATGATCTACCATGGCCCCAGTCATATCCTCAATTCCTGGGCACATGTTCAATGACCTATACATACACCAGTGTACTGAGATGTTGACCTGTTGTTTTCTGGGTATAATTTTATGATATACCATCTGAGATGAATATACTCATCTCAGATACCATAGCCTCAGCTCCCTGGGCACAGTTCACTGATCCAAATACACCAGTGTGGTAAGAAATCGATCAACTGGGATCTGGGCAAGATTTATGACAGCCACTTCATACACAGTAGGCAAGGTATTAAAGGGCCACAATGGCCAAAAAAATTCAGACATAATGAAATAGACCCTTACCAACGACGTAAATATAACCCAGACCCGAAGATTCTCCCGAAACAGCGTAACCAAAATCAAGGTGCCCAAAAGTATTATAATTGAGCAGACGCCCTTTCATTTCATAGTTTTGGGCACCACCATATTTGGTTTATGTATCGTCGTATTTGGAAAATCCTTAATGCATATTTATGACCACGCGGTATTTTACGTTCGTCACACTTTAGCGAGTTGAAAAAACCACAAAACGATGCCACATGTATCACTCGGACTCAAATATCTCTTTTCCTAAGCAAAATTAACAGGGGTCATCAGGAGACTTTTTGTGCATTAGGAATGCAGGAATCTTTTTAGATGCATGGTTTCTTCCATCGATTGATTTTCGCATAATTATTGCAGAAAAATCGGTCGATCGGACAATGGAACACTGGGGAATGCAACATTGATAACATAACGCGCAACGCACAGATTTGTAGGTGCGTGTGCTTGTGCAGCAACAGCGACAACGCAAAGCTGGTTGCGCAACAACAATGATGGCGCGCGAGATGTGAGAGAAATCGGTTACGCTGCTGGCCTATTCAATAACACGCGCGATTCCCCTCTTGGTTTATTATTCCAGCTCTGTGACCCTTACTGAAATCACTTCCACAAATTTAAAAATAATTTGGGTGTTTATATTTTGTAAAAAAGGGAAAAGGAACTTATTTTCCTTGTAACTTCTCAACCAAGGATGCTAACATTACTGCCAGCATTTACCAAACTTGAAAAGCATGCAGTCATCAGCTTACAGACCATTGCTATTGTATATGTGCTAATCCCAACTAATCCACTTTCACTTGTCAGATAAATATCTTAAAAGCCTGAAGTACAATGTTTGAACCCCGTCTGAATGCTTATGAATTGTGTCACAAAACATGCTAGATACACTGTAAATTCTGGCAGGGATGTCAACACATTGATTTTCCGTGGCAGGAATTGCCACCGACTGCCACCACCTCTTGCCGTTTTTACTGTTTTTTATGGAATATAAACACCCAAATTGTTTTCAAATTTGTGGAAGTGATTTCAGTAAGAGTCTATTTCATTATGTCTGAATATTTTTTTTTTTGGCCATTGTGGCCCTTTAAAGGTGATCTTTTGCCATAATGACCTTGAATACCTTTGAAAAGGTTTTCACATTTTCAATTGTTATAAAAGAAAATGACACAAAAACAAAATGCAAAACATAACACAAATAATTAAAAGAACAAAATCAACAACAAATAATATGCTATAATGTAGCAGTATCATATCTCTTCCGAGTGCTAATTTCAGCCTAATTAGTGCCCATCCTGCCAAAAATGTTTTAGTCATAAAAGTGCGGAAAACGTCAAAATCTTAAAAGTCCAATAAGAGGTAATTTTACACCATATTTTGGATACTGCGATATGTATCAACAAAGGTTAGAGATTAGCCTCTTAATATGTTTGACATGAACCACTGCACTGTTCAATGGCCTTCTTGTACCATATAAAATGTGGTGGGAATTTTAAAACTACAGACACTGAATAAAACATGATGCGCATGCATACTGCAGGACAAAGAATAATAATCGTGGGAAACAAACTCGCAATTTCGACGGTGGAAGCGATAATGCGGATTGCAACATCCTATTCACTACTGTGCAAATATTAATGGTTAATTATTAAAATGGCAATTAGTTCTCTCTCACTCCCTTGGTAAAGAAATGGATTTGAAGGTTGAAATTTCAAGACGACAATGAGAAAAATACAGCATTTCATCCGATGCCAAAATTGATACTACTTCCGGTTAAATCGGGTGTTCCCAAAGATGATCGGAAAGGTTCATTTCGTGATCCTAGCATATTTATAATTGTTCATGATTCACTAGCTATACTCAGGAAAAGGTTATTTCCAAATTTCACCACCATGTTGTAATTTGTCCGTTTACGGACAGAAAATACAAAATTTCAAATTTCTGCTAGAGTAGATCGAATTTGCACGAGAGTAGGCACACATACTATATATACATGGGTAAATGGTTCAGATGATATAAAAATCTCACTTTCTTTGAGGTAAATCGGAAATAATCTGTGGATCACGATTTGCCCCTTTAACTTTTTAAACTTCTATCAACTAAGATTTTTCTATTTCAAATTCAGACTAAATACAATTTACTGATGTTCTTTAGCAAGATGGGCACTCACCAAGCTAAAAAAACAAACAAATCTGGACCAATCATTCTTACATCATTTTCAGACAAACAATTACATAACTATTTGAAGTCCGTTTCTCATTTGAAAAGTGAATTTTATTGTCAATCATCTGTATTATTCATTATCTTCATCATTATAATTCTAAAAAAGGCAATTATTATTATGTTACAATATTGACATGTCTCATTGGCTATGCATAAAATGACAAGATAAATGGGGGAATTATAAATGATAATGTGACTCAATACTGGCAATATTTAAATGCAACCTAAACTAATAAAAAAAAACCTTTTGGTTCAAAATTGGCAAAATTCTGATATATCCCCATAATATGAAATAAATCATAAGGCAGCTGTTTGTGGATACTCATATGGCGTTATTATCAAATAGCTGCCTAATGCTTTATTCTGTATTATGGTGCTCTATCAGATACTGCCTAAAGCTCAAAATTTAAGCTCTGAGAAGGTATAAATTCTTTATTTTTATCTTGATACAGATAAAACGTTCCACCAATTTCAATCAGATACTGTACTCCGTGTTTCCTGAGCACTGTCAAGTTATGCAGCCATCCACAGCAGTGCAAAAACATTGAACAAATGCGCTAGATGCATGCAAGTGATGAGTGATAGCGAGTCTACTCAAAAGTGCTCGGGGAACATGAGCTTTAATTTGCATCCTTAAATCCTATATAGAGCGGGTTATCAGACAAGACTCGTACAATAAAAAAAATTTTGCAGATACAAAATTGTTTCATTCTTTAGGCCACCATTTGCACTGGGTATGCGAGATTGAGTCACATACATATACTATAATCTCATCCCAGAGGCATTGTTCAATAATAACATATGCATACATGTACATGAGGTACTAACCCAGAGCTTTCTGGGTATCACTTTACAGCACACACACTTTCTGGTGCAGAGTTTATCAAAACACTATAGTAACAAATTAATTGTCATTTGAGAATGCAAAGCTTCAGTACAATATTCCATATTACATGGTTCATGTAGCTTATAATAACTTAAGTTTTCAACTACAGGGCATGCCATCACTAAAGCTTCCCCAATTTGTTAAGGACATCCCCAACAGTATTCTCAAATAGGGACTACTACCTTGACTACTTGCAAGACCACCAAATTCAGGGTTACCAAAAATAATTTGCCCAAATCACTGTAAATGGGGATGTAAAATCACCCAAATCGCTAAAATGTTGCAGGCAACACCGGAAACCTGTATTAAAAAATTTGAACAAGAAATTGCGGTAAAAATTTTAGGCGTCAAGGTAAGCCTTCCCAAGTCACTCAATTGGGCTACAAAATCGCAGGTTTGGCAACACTGCACAACTTGATTACTGCTGGGTCTACAAGGCATATATATCATCAATGACACCTCCCAATTTGTTAAGGCCATCCCCAACACACAATGTGTAATCTCTTAATAGTCTTGCCTAACACAATCTTACATGGCATTTGACCGCTTGAAAAATTGTCATTTGAAAGTCATAGCAGTTAAGTTAAATAAATGAAGACAATTGGGGAAGTTCTATGCTGAATTCATTGGGGATGTTCTTAAGGTATTGGGGATATTCTTAAGGTATTGGGGATGTTCTTAAGGTATTGGGGATGTTCTTAAGGCATTGGGGATGTTCTTAAGGAAATCTGTGAATGACTGTCTCAGCTTCAACTTGAACTGGACCCATTTGGGCTAAACTTGCTTGCAATAGATTGGCAAAATTCTGATATATCCCCAATTATTTTTTCTAAACCAGTCTGGGCTAGACAAGTTTGAACCAACTAGACCAATTTAAGCTAGACCCATTTAAAGTGCACCAGATATTCAACATAAAAATTATACACTTACGTCCTAATATGAACCAAGGAACCATGGCTCAAAGTGCTCTAACAAAACAGGACAACCACCACCATCTAGAGAGTCCATTCTCTCTCTCTAGTTAAATAAGCAACTCCCTGGGTATGCATTGTCAAATTTGGACTATATCCATGAGGAGATACAATATGCTAATCCACCAAGGGCACAGTTCAGTAAACTGTACATCTGCATTAAATGAACTGTGCATCCTGGATGTCATAAATCATCCTACAAAGAGAAAGGGATCTACGTTCTAAATGCACTAGTGAATGCAAGTTACTGAACTGTGCCATGGGATTGAGACTTAACTTGTAGCAATACTATTTTTGGTGTGCTTTCTCATAGGAAATTATAACATTGTTCACAATTTTGAGCTCCTCTGTGCATGTCTAAAACACCCATGACATTGCAATAAGTGTCTTTTAATAATATTCTTTACTAACAATACACATTCACAATTAAACAATCATTTTTAATTTAGAAAATACATTATGGAAGACTTTTGTTTTGTAATACTGTACAACATCAATTATATCTCTCTATTACCTTGTAGGATACCATGATGGGAGTGTAAAACAAACACCAAAGTTCAAATCAAAAAACTTTGGTTCAATAATAAGGGTACACTCCAGCACTTGTAACTACCAAGTATCTGTTGGAGGAGTAATAAACACATGAAATTTGATCACTGGTTTCAGAACGGTTCTACCGGTACAGGTCTAAAACTGGTTACTAATATGGGGCAATTCCAAACGGAATTAAATATCGCTTTTAATGTGAGTGCAAGAAGGTCGTAAGTGCAATAGTTACCATTTGTAAGACATTCTCATCAAACACTACTATGCCAAGTCTTTTTCAAGTATGTTTCAAGAACCACTGACTCAAAGAATGAAAGGGGGTTATCCTAACGCCTGGCAGCTCACAGATGTATAACATGGCAGCTATTGCACTTATGACCTTCTTGCAATAAAATGACAAACTACCATTCAGCGGTCTGTTTGTAGGAGTCTGCACGATTCGAAATCTGATCACCGGTTCTGTCCGGTCACTGTGAGCTTCCTTGTGGTTACTGTAAAATAAATTTCATTGATAGCATGAAAGTGTCGCAATTTCAACACAAGACTCCAGATCACAACTTTTCAGAATTTCAAACCTACTTTACTGAAGAAAATTGGTTGGTGGTTGATTTCCCCCACCATCGATTTTCCCGACTTAAGACCTGCTTGTATAATTCACAAAAAAGGAAAGCACCTGACAAAATATGTTTACTGTACTTGCCAGTAATAGTGTTTCTACTTTTTAAAATCTTTTTGAAACAAACATGTACACAACAATGTTTTGATATGAAAGTGGTGGTCTAAGGTATAGAATATTGGATTACTAAAAAGTTGGCTGGGGTAGTGTTTTGAAACTAAATCTCTCCATTGTGTACAATAAACAAAGTTTGTTTTTCAGTTAATATATTCATGCCTTTTTGCAATCAATGGGACTACTGCCAGCTATACTTATGAACCCACGCAAATGTGCAATGAGCCTTAAAGCCAACCCAATGAGGCCACTCCTTAAATGGCTTAAAAACCCTGAAAACCTTTTCTACTGCAAGAAAATTATCTTAATTTTTGTTTTCATTAACAATAATTGAGTCTCTTATACATCACAACAACCAGTATTTATGACATTAGGTAAGATAATTAGAAGAGGTTCATTTTGGAGGGAAAGTAGATGTCAAAGTTCAACCTCTAAGGAAACAACTACATTGAAGCTAATCATAAAATTTACTAAAAAATAAACTGCTCGGACAAATAAGTTGGTTTACTTTACAGTACCAAGGAAGCATGTCAACTTCAAACCATACTGAACAAAATGGAACCCAAGAATACAATCCTTTATCTTAAAATGACAAAAGAGAAATAATTTAACATTACAATTGTTTCAAGTTTACAGTAATAATCCTGCAATACAATAATTTTCTTAGGCATAGTTTCAATTATATCAAATATTAACAAACTTCATTCGATTGATTTGATTACCCTTAAAAATCAAAGCAATGGTACAATTTTTACACCAGTTAAAAATGACAGCAAACTCTTGTTCTAAAATTTTTGGTAAACACGTTCAATATTCAGGAATGAGAATTAGAGCTAATCCCCTCTCAATAAGTTATAGTATGTTTCATTTAAACTGGACAACAACAACAAATGAAAGGCTTTTCAGAGTATTTTCTTTCTGCAATTTTGTATATATAGAGAGAACAGGTTTTATGTACTAAAAAGTTGCACCATCTTTTTATACAGTAACTGTAAGTCCCTCATTTTTTAAATCCGAGAGAGATTAGAAATTCATAGACACCACCGCATGCTCCAAGGAATTTTATTTGTTCCAGTAATTTTTTTCTGAAGTTCAGCACATTTTGCATCAATAAAATGTGCTTTGGAAAAAAATGGGAGTGTGTGGCAAATGGGAGTGTGTGGCAAATTATGCTGAAAATAGAGCTTTCCCTGGAACACAATGTGTTGTCTGCCACTGTGGTTTATAATTAGGGTCAAAGGTCACATGGGGTCATCAAGTCAATCTGTGAACACCCCATATGAATCTTGGGCCAGGGATTCTTCTGACAGAGTATGAAGTTTGCTACACACTATCAAAGTAATCCCGGTTCTGCTTGCAACAGACGGCACAAAAAAGTATTGCATAGACCACTTTCTAAAATTACTCTTTGCATTTTTTAGCTGAGAAACAATCCACCTGGAAAGTGCAAAAAAAGTTGACGAGTGCAAAAGCTCCCACATAAACCATAAGAATGTTGAAACAGAAATGTATATTGTTATATCTCATTAATATTCATGAAGTAATGGTGCTCTTTCAGTGGCTTATTCCATCCAGAGCAGCTGTTGAGGTGGGGGTGACTATCTTAACTATGGAACCACATCAAGAGCACAGTCACTAACCAGTGACACAAAGGCCAGGGGAGTTGGGGTGGGGAGAATTTTATTGTTTACCCTTTCCCTGGTAGATAAGTTATATAGTCGTCATCATAATTTCTGAAACAAATGGCACGCGCAAATCTGTTGAATTGCATATTGGATTTCCATTGTCAAGCGTCCATCACACACTTTCAGGTTTACGCGCAAGTGGCCAAAATTTTGTTTCAGAATTATTGATGAACACTATAACCACCGATAAGTCAGTTGTTTTTGAGATGAGCACAGGGTCAAACATCTAATGGTCATTTGGGAAGTCAACTCAAAAACCACTGACTTAAGACTAGGCTTGTTTGGACTCATTTGAATGTATTTTGCATGCTGATTCCAAATGTGTTCATGGAAATGCAACATTTTGACATAAGTCAGTGGCTTTGAGATGGCTTCCCAAATGACCTGTAGCCATTTGGGAAGCCATCTCAAAAACCACTGACTTAAGACTAGGCTTGTTTGGACTCATTTGAATGTATTTTGCATGCTGATTCCAAATGTGTTCATGGAAATGCA
Source organism: Ophioderma brevispina (assembly GCA_023653785.1). NCBI lineage: Eukaryota > Metazoa > Echinodermata > Ophiuroidea > Amphilepidida > Ophiodermatidae > Ophioderma > Ophioderma brevispina. The sequence goes on along the minus strand of JAMKCH010010201.1, from coordinate 16,727 downwards.
ACATTTTGACATAAGTCAGTGGCTTTGAGATGGCTTCCCAAATGACCTGTAGCCATTTGGGAAGCCATCTCAAAAACCACTGACTTAAGACTAGGCTTGTTTGGACTCATTTGAATGTATTTTGCATGCTGATTCCAAATGTGTTCATGGAAATGCAACATTTTGACATAAGTCAGTGGCTTTGAGATGGCTTCCCAAATGACCTGTAGCCATTTGGGAAGCCATCTCAAAAACCACTGACTTAAGACTAGGCTTGTTTGGACTCATTTGAATGTATTTTGCATGCTGATTCCAAATGTGTTCATGGAAATGCAACATTTTGACATAAGTCAGTGGCTTTGAGATGGCTTCCCAAATGACCTGTAGCCATTTGGGAAGCCATCTCAAAAACCACTGACTTAAGACTAGGCTTGTTTGGACTCATTTGAATGTATTTTGCATGCTGATTCCAAATGTGTTCATGGAAATGCAACATTTTGACATAAGTCAGTGGCTTTGAGATGGCTTCCCAAATGACCTGTAGCCATTTGGGAAGCCATCTCAAAAACCACTGACTTAAGACTAGGCTTGTTTGGACTCATTTGAATGTATTTTGCATGCTGATTCCAAATGTGTTCATGGAAATGCAACATTTTGACATAAGTCAGTGGCTTTGAGATGGCTTCCCAAATGACCTGTAGCCATTTGGGAAGCCATCTCAAAAACCACTGACTTAAGACTAGGCTTGTTTGGACTCATTTGAATGTATTTTTCACACTGATGCCAAATATGGTATGAAGATGAATAATTTAGACATGATAATGAGGTTAGAGGCCAGGGACCTGAGGGCTAAGGGGCACAATCTTTTTTTAGTTTCAAGGGTCTATGAACACTTGACTGGTGGGATACCTAACTCCCCCCGACAAATGACTTGGCAATCTCATCAATTGATGAGTATAGTAAAGACAAATGGCAGCTATTTGCACTCCAACCCTTTTTGCACTTACCCATTTAATCACCCATGAAACAGTGTACCACATATACACACTGTATGAATAAGACTTAAAAATGTGCTAATGTTCAGCCTTCTTTGGTTATGTTGCCATGCAAATGCCACCCCAGAACTTCTGAAAATATGGTATCCATCAGAAGCAATAACTATATAATGGTTTGAAAAGTAGTTTAAATTTGTTCTTTGTAATCCAATTCTCACACCTGGTATTATGGAAAACTTGTTAATGCACCTCTCTCACTTCTTAGTAAATACAAAAGTATTAATTATATAATGTCTTAATGTCCTGCTTTTAATATACAATTGTAAAATATTTCCTCGGGAGTGTTGTCAATCACATCAAACCTTATTTAACACATAAAAAGATGTCCAATTCTGTCCAATATAAAACAAAATCTGTCATTTGAAATTTTCAATTACCAATGAAAATGACAAAGTGAGAGAGGGTATGGAATACCTAGTTTTTTAAAAACTATATTGAATATGTAACATGCTTGGATTTATAAATACCAAATACATATGTATATATACATATAAATAATCCAAAACAGTTGTTTTCCCCAGTGGTCGCACCAGCAGGGCATTTTCCCCTTAATTTTTTTCTTGTCCCCCCCCTCCCCCGGCCAAAAGAAAAATTAGATTTTTAGCAAAAATAATTGATTTGGGGCCAAAAATCGCCAAATTTGGGCAAATATCAGCGATTTTGGGCCAAAATTGGGAAGTTTTTCCCCCCAAATTTCACTTTTCCCCCCAACTGCCCCCTCCAGAAAATGAAGTCTAGTGCCACCACTGGTTTTCCCCTATATTAAAATATTAGAGTTCCATCCGTTTTGGCATCAAACAACTCAACCACGTTAGAGGTGGGTGTCTTTCTGCCACTACTAGTGTTAGTGTTGGTCGCTTTTCTTTCAGTGCTCACCTCAATAATAACCACATTCTGACCTTTAACCTTTTCCTTGACCTTCCCGTCACCTTCAGTACTGTCTTGCTTTGTTTTACCATCCACTGAGTCTGAATCAATCACAGTTTCTTTGATGACATTTTGACCCTGGCGTGGGCTATAATCGTTGATCTTGTCGACTTTGTCTATGTCTGTAATTTGGCAACCTTTTCCATTTGCCCTTTCTTCACTTATTTTTACAGCACTGTTGATGGCTCGGCTCGGACTATCAGCAAAAGTAACAGTTTGAATTTTACCTGGTGAACTTCGACCTTTGCTTGGTGAACCTTGACCTTTACCTGGTGAATCTTGATTTTTGCTTGGCACCGACTTAGCTTTGGTAGCAAACTCTCTTGGAGCAATCTGTTGCGTTTTGACGTGCGAGTAGATTGGTGCCTGGACTGTACCATTCACTGAAGAGGGGCTGTAGGGAGGGGGTATATAGGGAAAGGCAAGGAGGGGATTAAGCAGGCAAACAAAAATAACAAAACTTAAAGGAACATACCAAACACCGAGCTGTGATTCTTAAAAAAATACTAAAAATAAAAAAAAAGATTGTGTGACAAAACAAGAAACGGTACACCAGGCAAACAATGTGATGGTCATATTACTGCCATTCAAATAATTTATTTACAAATTATATCCGATTTAAGGTTAATTTCTAATTAGTAAGTAGGACAAAGTTGGTTAGGTTATGCGAAGGGTGTGGTTTATGTGATTAGCACTGCATGTGGTAAATATCATTTGTAACTTTTGAGCTTAAATTCACTCTTACAGATATTCATTTAACTCACTACAAGTTTCACACACAGAAGGCTAAATATAAATAGTTCATTTATAGCTATTTTGCATTGATGGGCCTTGTATTTTGTGAATTCTGTGCGCAATAATCCCGCCAACAATTTACAAACTTTTTGAGAATTTTAATTCATGTATATCATTGGCCAGTAATGAGATGCAAGGTATTACTTTTCAAACTTTGGTCTAAAAGATAAAATACTTTTGATTGATAGAAAATGAGAAGATCGCAATGGCATGGAATCGCGTTCATGTGCCTCAAAAGACAAGGTCCTTGATGTTAGCTTTTGGAATTAGCTTCATGTTCACCACAGCAAATGTGAATTTGGGATGTGTACAAGCATTATGTAAGACCCAACCACCATCAAATTAATCTTTTTCAATCCCTTAATCCTTAACATTAATCTTAGGCTTATCCAATACTGATCCTAAGGCTTATCCAATACTGATCCTAATATTACTTATCATTTACTGATGGCCCAAATGGAGCTTTTCCCAAAAAAATGTTGTTTTAAAAAATACTGTAAATCCAAGAAATTTCTATGTATTTCCATGGTAAATTGTCATGGTCATACCCCAAAAGAAACTTATGCTAAAAGACTTAGGTGTATATGCACCATTCATTCTGTTCAACCCTACTTGTTCTTACAATCCTGTTCTAGTTCCAGAATCATATTGTCTGGAGTTCTGTATGTTTTGACTTCAAAACCCAGGGGCACTCACATATCAAATGGATATGGGTGTAAGGCTGGCGCTTCCAAACCCAGAAGCATTCGGAAATGGAGGACTAAAAAAATAGTTGAGATACAGGCAAATTGCCCCAAAATAGGGATTTTCAGATGACAAATTTGCAAAATATTTTTAAAATGCTGTTCTTTGGGTAAAATTTTTGCCAAATTTCTACAAAAAGAGGTCTTTGGATGACCCCCCCCCCAAAAAAAAAATATAGGGGTTTTTGGATGCCAGTGGTCAAATTAAAAAAAATATGGGGTGTTTGGTGAACTTTCAAAAAAATATGGGGTCTTTTTGGGTGACCTGAAAATGGTATCTACACAGCCTTACATAAACATCACCTCAAAATAGGAGTGCCCCACCCCCAGCCTCTAACACCTTAAAATCATTGAATAGCCCTATAAGAAAAGAAATTAGAGAATAGGATTTGAGCTTGAATTTAAAGTAAGAACTAGAGAGATTTAGGAATGTTTTTTTTTGGGGGGGGGGTAGATTTGGTTAGTATTGAAGTTGGGCTTAAAGTCAAGATAGTAGTTTGACTTAGGATGGGGATTATTAAAGAATAGAAAAAGCAATAGGCTTAGGCAATCCAATTTGAAATTGAAACAAATTCACTGCAACTTTCAACACCAATTTTACATTTTAACTTAAAATTGCTTTGGAAAGACAAATCGATGAGAAGATAAGAGTTTGTGTTCGGGCTAGGACAACAACTAGAAGTAAGAGCAGACTCAGAATACGAGGTTGGTATTCTGAAAGGAGTCTATCTAACTTTAGACTTGGGTTTAAACCAGGTTTAGTCCTATATGAGTGGACCTTTTTCCTTTCAACATATTCTTAAAGGTGCAATGAGAGATTTGAAATAACAGGTGACCCTAAAAAATATGAAACTTCTGATTTTTGCACTAGTGTAAAGTTCTCTATCAAAAATATCCCATCTGAAAGGATTAAGCTGTGAACTGTTTCTTTGGTGCAAAGATTGTGAAATTTCTAATTTCCTATAGGAGTAAATACAAAATTCAGCCTATGTTTTCTATTGAAATGTAAGCATATACAAATCAGCTTTTGTTTTCATTTTACGTTATTTCTGTACCCAAATAAAAGGTAGGGAATCTATTGAGTGTCTAATCTATATGAAATCACTACATAGAACAGAAAATATGCATGACTTCAAATCTCTCATCGCACCTTTAAAGTTGAAAATAACGGGTGAGAAAGTTCCTCATGGATGGGCTGCATGAGAAATGTTTCTCAACCTGTTCCAGCAACCATTAGAGAATGTTGAAAGGAAAAAAAGTCCACTCATGTACGACTAACCCTAGTTTAAACCCAGACTAACCCTAGTTTAAACCCAGGTCTAAAGTTAGTCTCCAATTCAAAATACCAGCCTATGGATTTTGGACATATTTAGGATTTGGAAAAAAATAGCAGACAGGACTTTCAGAATTGGAGAATTACAAAAAGAAAAGATGCGTATATTGAACATGCAGTTTAACACCAAAAACATTTATTTATGGCAAGATACTTGAGTAATCTTGATGGGGACTAGTGGGTTCTTGGGTAAGCTGGCCAGATACCCTCTTTTGAGGGATTTCTGGCACTATCAGGGTCCTTTTCTGAAATTAGGGATCAGATACCCAATTGAAGGACTTTTGGGCAAGCAGGATCAGGGAATTGATAGGGACTATTGGGGTCTTTTAAAGGTCTTTAGAAAAGTGAACTGGATACCCTACGGAGAACTTGGTACCAAATTAAAAGAACCTGTTCAACTTTGAAGATTGCAAAAAACTGGCTTTGATTTTTTAAATATGAATTAAAATAAAAACCAAATAATAAAGCAGGTTATTTGTTGAAAGTTTCATTAAAATATGCTGTTTTCTGTCATCTAAGATTCCAGGTATTTACCTCTTGGTTTATAAAATATTACCCATTAAATTTTGTTGCAGAAAAATGATTGGATTCAAATTAAGTTATATAATCAATCAAACCTTAGGTATGCTTCTTTGAAGTCTTTTAATGCGATTTGTATTTTACTTGTTGAATTTTCTGAATATATCCTGGTCTTTTGTTCTTACTTCAATTATCCGTCACAAACACCAAGCACATTTGTACTAATTTTACAAACTATTAAATGCCCGCCCAATAAATTATTTGTACAATACATTCCCTGCTTTAAATAAGCTAGCCATGTAACTGACTTCCCTGATATTAGTTTTTAATTTTGCATAAAAGCAAAATAAACAAAATGGAAACCCTACATGACATCTTTCAAATGCTACATCTTGTACACATGTACACAATATTTCTGGCATAATTAATTATTAAATTAATGCATAAATTAATTTCCTTTGTATGTGCAAATATACAAAAAAGGTTGACTATAGACATTGCATTCTGCTAAGCAGCTTTTATTCAAATATCAATCTCCTTCAAGTCCCAAATCGGATCACCTTTTCTACTTTAGAAGCCAAAAAGCATGATCCACACTTGGTTTGTGATAAAGATCTATTACATTTTACAATTTTTACACTTCTGATCATAACTTTTTCAGTTAGGTAAGCTTATCAATAAATTCCTTAATCCTAGCTCATGGTACTGAATGGAAATTATAATCCCACAATCTTTTCCCTAACTGTTACAATTTTATTTCCCCATATATGACTGATTTCTTAAGTATTAACATATTTAAATTATGTCTCCTCATTAGTGTGACGATTTTCGTTGAAACGAGCTGTGCATTCAGCCATTTTTGTTTTCAGCCAAGAGGTTTGCTTTGATGTGCAAAGTGTTTTAGGTGATATGAAAGTGTGATACAATGTATGCACTCCTTAATTTATGATATTCCATGATTTTTTTCACATTTAAAACCTCATATTCGGAGAGGGCAACAACACGCACACACACGTCAAACAGAAGATCTACGGCACGTGATTAGTGGGCTAAATGATAGCACACAGGGCACTACAAAGATGAGTTAGTTTTGCACTGTGTTGCAAAGTTTTAGAAACATTGAGTGGATGAAATCAATCTAGAAACACTAGAAATGTTAGGAAGCCATGTGATTTGCGTAGGGTTAAAAAGTATGTTAAACTCTACTGCATTATGGGTAGGGAGTGAAAGGAGAGAAAGAACAAAGAGACATGAAGTATTTCTGAGTTAATGACTGGAATGACTTCTAGAAACAATGAGTAGATGAGAATTATCTAGAAACACTAGAAAATATTTTCATTGGATGAAAAGCTGGTCACCCTCAAGGGCTATCTTGTCTAACTATTGGTTAATCAATTTTCTTAATTTGTTTAGGATTATGACTCAAATGACACAGGATAACAATCCCTTCAGGAAAAATATTAAATTAGAAGTTTTATTTTTAAACAATTATTTAAAAAGATACAAATTTTAACTTTTTGGTAATTATAATTCTTTTCAATTTGGCATCAGGATCCGTTACAAAGTGAAGAAATACTTATTTAGCCAATTACTGAAGTGTTCTGTAATAAATTAGACCATCTATTTACGTTTGTTGCTACAATAGAGAATTTCATAACATTAGGAAAATTTGATATTAGAACAACAGACCGGTTATTAAAAGATGAGTGACCCGATAATGGTCTGATTTTTCATATTTTTTCTTCCTCATACACAGGCATATCCCCCAAAACATCTGATTAAACATTTTGAGTTAAATCAGTCCAGCCGTTTGAATATTAGAAGCAAACATGGTACTAAATTTACCCATAGGACAGTGTGTGTCAACCACATTTAGAGACTTTTGCTCATAACATAAAACGGAAACATTTCCTAGTTCTTAAATTTCAGTGAAGTAATGAGAAAAATATCAACTTTCATCTGATAGAGGCCCGTACGCAGGATTTATTTTGGGGGGTGCGGAAACTCAAAAAAGTGGGCCTTTTTTGGTAAAAGTGGACCTAACGCCCCATAAAATGGTCCTTTTTTGGACTTTTTGAACATCTCATCACCAACATGTGGACATTCTTGTCAAAATTTATGACCTTTCTGTTTAAAAAAAACAGCAAAAAGTGGACCTTTTGCTCTTTTTGTGGAATTTTTTTGGGCACCCCCCCCCTGCATACAGGCCTGATCTGGTACCCAAATCTCTGATTTGATGGAGTAAAATGGGGGGGGGGGGGTTGAGGTTGTTGATTATTGGGTCACCCACCTTTAAATGGCTCGACTTGAATAAGGATATTCACATCATACCACAAATTGGAATCATTTCTCTTACTTTCACTTCATCTGTCAATCATATAAATATAGGCTTTTGGACTATCCACAATCTTTTTGTTTGTAAAACCCAAGGGCAACTTTAAAAACAATGATAATTCTGTGCGATTTTGCTCTAATAGCCAAGTTTCATGAAAAATGTAAACTCTGCCAAAATCTGAGATGGTAATGCATCAATACCCAAGTACTCTACAATTGAGCTATTCTAACACCCCAATGAAATTGCTCAACTGGAATTGAGTATGGGCCTCCCATATGGGGAGTATTGGATTCATTTGGAATAGCCATGGTCAGGTCATGATCAATGCATGGGTGTCACATGCACAGCACATGACAACCATACATTGATCATGACCGGACCATAGCTAATCCACATGAATAACCTAATTCCAGTTGTGCCTTCCTTAGGAGATGTATGGAATTGATCTGCAATAGTCCAACTGTATAGTATTTGTCTATCGATTTACAGGTTTATGGCTATGATCCGAATAGTTCACTGTATTTTGATGCATTTGACTGAGTTATCAAAACATCACTTATCATTAGTAAAACTGGCAATATTCCAAATTATTATGCATCTGAAGCTTCCGTGTGGTGCAATACTGCAGTGCGAGTAGCGCGTACTACCCAACACTACACTATACACAAAAAATATTGGGCAACTCATCAAGCATATTGTATTAGTTTTGAAGCCATTTTAAAACTATATTTGTCAAGTCAGCTTCTTCTTGCATAATAATATTGGATGACTTTTTTCGGTTGATAACAGAAAATATCAACATCGCCAAGAAAATTTCAGGCTCATCCCGATATTTGATCTAGGCTCGGCCAATATTTTCTGTGAGCAACCACAGCCATCCAATATTACATAATTATCATCATGAGGCGATTTGTACAATCTTAAGGAGTTTAAAAATGAGAATTAGGCGATGAAAACTTTGATTGTGGATAATCCTGGACCCCTATGTGTGGGCAATGTGCACTGTGATTGGGTCTGTGCAGCTGAGAACTGTAAGTGCAACCACGTACTCAAGATCATGCGGTAGCCAAACCAATGTTGCATGATAGAAAATAATTGACGTGATGTTGAATTGTACAGCAGATTCCACTTGTGGTTTTGTACTTGCAGTGAATCCACTATGCGTCTGAAACACCTTTCACATGTGGGTGGCAAAAAAGGTTATTAAAACGTATGTTAATTTATTCACCCTTTGTACCAATATGATAATTTGATTACATTTGATTCCAATTTATGGGTAATACGGGTTGAGTCAAAAAAAAACTTGACCATGATTGTGTCCACCATTTTGGAATTTTTCAAGTATATATATCTAACATATGTGTATCATTCTGAAAGCTCACTTCTGTTATATTTAATTTGCTGCAAAAGATACCTTCCACATCGGTTAGGTATAAGATCGAGCTACAGTCGTTTGTGAAGCCAGCAGTCGGGTTTGCGTGTCCACGATATAACATTCGCTTAGTGGGCACCGTGCATTCAAATGGCAATCCGTGGATAGGGTGGGAAACGGCAATATTGATTTCGAAAGACTGTAGCTCGGACTATAATTACCCGATTGGAATTATCTTTGCAGCAAATTAAAGATATGAAATAGGCTTTACGTGATATCATTACACGTTATATATCTATTATTCAAAAAACTCAAAATGGCGGACACAATCGGGTCAAGTTTTTGGACTTCACCCTTATTAGAATGCTCAAATACTTCGACACACAAAAAAAAAAACAGTTCTGAAAAAAAAAGTACTTGGATTCAAGAAGATCTGCCAAAAAGTACACATGGACAGAAGCCTACAAGATTGACTAAATATCCAGTTTTATTCTTAGGTTTTTTTGGGCTTGTCACTTACAGAGTATATGTTTGGATACAGCAGCAATTCAATTGAATCCAGATTCGCATTAAAAATTTTAAAGAAAAAAGTCCCCAGATACTTGTCTCATGATAGATACAATCTAAAGAATAAAGGCTAGTATTTTGAAAGGGAGTCCTGGGTTTAAACCAGTGTTAGTCCTAAATGAGTGGACCTTTTTTCCTTTCAAAATACTCTGAAAGCTAAATGTAATGGGTGAGAAAATTCCTCGTGGACGGGCCGTTCTCGGCCCATCCAGGAGGAATTTTCTCACCCGTTGCAGCACATTTTTAGAGTATGTTGAAAGGAAAAAAGGTCCACTCGTGTAGGACTAATCGTGCTTTAAACCCAGTTCTAAAGTTAGACTCCCTTTAGCTAAAGAGGCCTGTTGTAATATATGAAGTTACATAACCAAACTGGTGCAAAGTCATGGTTTGTATTACTTTTTTCAACTTAAATTTAAAAAAAATAATTGTTTCGGGTTCCTTGTGTCATTTCCTTTCTTAAATGAAATAGCTGCCTCATGCATTATTCTGTATTATGGGGCTATATCAGATATTGGCATTTTTTTCAACATAAGAATAATTTTTCACGCATCTTAATATAAAATCCCCCCTTAAATTTAGCTTTTTTGAGTAATTTTGAGGTTAAAGGTGCAACGAGAGATTTCAAGTCATCCAAATTTTCTGTGATATGTAGTGATTTCATATAGATTAGATGCACAATAGATCCCCTACATTTTATTTGGTTACAGAAATAACTTAAAATGAAAACAAAAGGTGATTTGTATATGCTTATATTTCAATAGAAAACTTAGGCTGAATTTTGTATTTGCTCCTATGCAAAATTAAAAAATTCACAATTTTTGTACCAAAGAAACAGTTCTCAGCTTTATCCTTACAGATGGGGATATTTTTGATACAAAGCTTTACACCAGTGCCAAAATCAGAATTTTCACATTTTCTCGGGACACCTGGTATTTAAAATCTCTTGTTGCACCTTTAACCGTTGCCAAAAATGGTATTAACATAATTTTGATATTTGTGACAGAAAGTTTTTAGAGTCAGAAGAAATGGATGTGAAAAGTGAAAAATTTAATTAGCAAAATCTTGCAGTAAAAGTATTTATTAAAATTGAAAGTCTATTTTGGGCCACATATCAAGTGTTTAAAATTACCTTTCTGCAAGCGACTCAGAGGCTAGGCTTTCCAGATCGTTGAGAGCTTTCTCCACACCTTTGACCGTCTCCCCTTGCTTAACTTTGTTGCGATAAATGGTGGTTTCCTTCAGAATCGTCTGCAAATTAAAATGTACAGCGAGGGCGCTTGTTTAGATTTCAACGTTGCAAAATTACTTTTTTTAGGTTGCTACAGGTGAATCCAATTATAAGGTGTGGGAGATTGTGAGAACAATTGTAGACTCAATCACAGACTTGAAATCTGCATGCTTCAAACATAACAAAGTGTGTACAAAATTAATGTGAATACTTTTTGAACACTTAAGTTTTTGTGCTGTATAGATTGGATAATTAAACAGGTGATTTTTGCCATTATTTTCTAGCATTCTTGATTTCACACAGCTTCTCTGGCTTCATGAAAACATGGGAGTTCTTGATGATGGTTTTTGCAAATCTTTATCAATTGGGATTCATCTCCACTAATCACAGATCCCTTATAGTCCAATTTGATTGGGAATATGTTTAATAAGAAATATTTGAAAAAGGGGTAGACCCACTCATCAAAAATGACTTTTCAGCTAATTGAGTTTGTTTCGGTTACATTAATAACTTGATTCCAAATATTAAAGCTTCAAGTTAAATTAATTTTTCTTAAAATGTATTTTTTAAAAAAAAGAAAATATTGGGATCCCCAAAATCAGAAATACTGCATAAATGTAAGCCCTCAGAAGGTTAGTATCCATTAAGTGGAATTGCAACCTTCCAAAATGAAGGCTTGCTTCAATCATTGAAGTTATTCAAAGGAAGACCCAAAGGACGGGGGAGTTATTTTGGTTCATCTTTGCTCATTTTCCATGTAGTTCTTTTTTAGCACTAGCAGAACTCGGCAAGTCTGGTGAGGATGTGCAAATGCACCAGACAAATCCGGTAGCTTACGACCGCTTACAGGTTTGGTATTCACGCCAGTTCATGGAGGTTTATGTACCCATAATGCATTTGGTGTATGTGGGATCCTGCTCTGATTTCTGTTCTACTATACTCTATTTTTGAGCAACTGCGATGCAACTTTGAACAAATACCCACATCTCTAAAATATGGATTGACAGACTTGAAACCATCAGGAAGATCAACAATATGAATCTCATCACTCAATAATCTTAAGTTTCCAAATATGAATCAAAACATTAAAAACTTTCGGACAAAAGTTTTAAGCACTATCCCTTTTATACAGCCAATCGCACAAATAACCAAGTTTATTTTACTGGCATGCAGCGTAAGTGATAACAAGTACATCCGGTACAGGCAAATTACATGCAACATCAATGCATATTAACAATCATACAATAAATATGCTTCCTTAGATGAATGCAAAGAAGTCTTAATTATACATTATTATCCTTGTGGTAGATATAGGGAAATTCTTCCACAGAGGGTATGTGGATTGTAAATGGAATAGCCCATCAGGTAACTACATTTGGAATCTGCACTCCCTCTGTAGAAGACTTAAGATTAAGTCAGTCAGGTACCTTCTTTTTCCATGTGCAGATCACGGGGTAAAATTATCAAAAAACTACAGCCAAATGGAAAACAGATTCACTGTTAGCAAGCTAGATATATATATGGTTTACAGTTAGCAACTCTTAAAATGGATCCACCTGTTGGTTGCTCTAGGAGCCCTTTTACAAGCCACCTGGACTGTGCATGTTTGTTCTTATTCAAATAACTGATTGGCAGTTTATGTAATTAATTATGACTTCTTGCACTCACCTCAAAACAAAAAGCTTTCTATTTTTTTTCATTTTGTTCAGTTTCAGATATTTTGTCAAGTTCAAAGAAAATTTAACTTAAAGAATGAAAATAGGAAAGCTTCAGAAGCATCCATGCAAGCTTGCAACTTATCGTTCAATTTGCATGCATTTGGTTATGATTAAAAAAAGATAGAAATAACTGCTGAGGGGGTGAGGGAATTAATTTGCACAGCAAAAAGCACACACAAAACCAGATATTAAGACTACATTACTCCACGGATACCAAACCATCAAAACACATTCATAATGAACTACACAAGACACAACCATATATGAACAAATCACTCTTAATTAAACTGATGACAAAAAATGAGACCCAACTCAATGAAAACACTAATTGGACACTAAATCTAGACATCAGGGATGGGCATTTTCTATTATTATTACTATCCTTATCACACTTTATGTCTTTATGTGATGTAAAAATGCTGTATATTGTGCCAAAAGTGAATTTGATTGTGTATGGTAATATTTAGGGACTACCAGTGTTACGGAATTGCGGGGGTTACTGCACGGAACGCCCCCATCTGCATAGGTGCATGTGTCAGTTTTGTCTATCAAGGCTATATACTGACCTTATTGACTCTAAATCCTCAAAATAATATTTTTCCCCTTATTAACTTCACACCTCAGCACATTGAATCCTGTAGGCTTGAAGAGATTGTATAATTGTTATGCGATCTAGACCTTACAGTGTCAATGGTCGCAATGTCAGCATAAGTATGTTGTTTGCACTGAAGTTTGCTTTGACTATTAATCTGATCCACATTTTACACAACACATTTCCAAGATAGAAGCACAAACCATTTCCTCCGAGAACACAAGAGAGCACACAATGCAGCTTGAGAAAAGTTCCCCGAGAAAGTGTGAGCCAAGTTGTCACTAATGATAGGACCAAGTATTGAAAACTGTTATAGTTTGTTTAGGATTGTGGGATTTCCTAATTGGAGTTATAAATGAGGCAATATTGCGGACAAGTTTGTTGATTAAGGTTAGTCTGTTCACTCCATTAAATGGTAAAAGAAAAGGCCACATTCTTAGAGGATAGTTAACAGTGTAAAATTGTGTTTTTATAGAGGGAACAGTCTTGTGCACATACTGATTTTAAGAAAAGAAATAATAATTACGGGGTGCTAAGAAGAGAACGTAAGAAACCAAATAAAAATAAAAAGTTTAGTGATACGGAAACGGCTGGCTGGGATAGCGAACAGCTGAAAATGCCTATTGAGAATGATTGGTCCATAATTAATTTGGTGTTAGTTTAAACATTTGCAGTGTTTCTTCAAATTGCATATAGAATATTTCTGGGGAAATATTTAGTTGTTAAGTATGTCATTGATGGTTGAAGATCTAGCGATTTCATCTTCACACACTATTTTGCAATGGAGAAATTCTTAAAAGTTATTGTGGGGAAACGGGCATAATTCTGCATACCCCAGAGTGGGAAATAAAAAATTGCAAAGATTTAATATGGTCGTCATGTGTTTTGGAACTAAAATAAACCTATTATTTTTGGAAAATGCAAATGTCAATTTTTAAGCATTGCACTCGATCACTGGTGTCCAAAATGCAATAGAAATTGTTACTTGCGGTTGACTTGTTTCAATTAGGTTTGAAATCTAGTTTTTAACGACACCTCGTAGGAATATTTAAAGTGACAGGAGGAGATTTTTTAGGATACAAATTCCTCTCAAATTCACGGATCGGTTGTAGGCCACATACCGGACGTTGTGCAGGCTATTGGACAAACAGGTGCAAAAGAAAACACGCAAACATCGGTTTGAACTTGCCTGTATGTAATCGTCCCCTAGCCAACCATGCTTTGACCTTCTGTCGTGCATGCAGAAAGTATAAATCATCATCTTATTTACTTCAGGTGTGATCTTAATACATAGGGAGCATTACAAAGATGTAAACAAGTAGCACCAATTGGTGTGTAGCTCAGCAGGTCTATTAGTATGGGCTTAGCAATTGATTTGTGCACAAGAAGGAATTTACAATTTTGATAGCATGCCCATTTAATTGGCCCAGGTGATGTTGATCCCAAACCTGGAACACCCATATAGGCCTTGGGTCAGTGGGGTTCTCTAACACGTCGAGGATATAACAATTGAGTCGGTGGCACAAGAAGGAGGAACATTTACAGATGTTCAAAGAAGGCCCCTTTTTAATTGGCCCACGTGACCTTTGACCCAAATCTGTGAACACCCTCTGGACCTTGGGCAGCTTTAGGTCCTCTGACCAAGTCTGCGTGATTAATCAGAAATGCTTGTGGCCAAAAGTGAATTCTGATTTTCAAAGATGCCCCTTAATCGCCCACATGACCTTTACCCAAATCTATGAACACACCCCATGGGGCCTTTAGGTCAGTGTTCTTTGACCATAATTGGTGCTAGCACAAAATGTGATGTGTTTCAAGCAAAATGATGTCGGAAGTCACAAGTAGTGATTATGAGTATAGCCAAACAAAGGAGGAAAAAAAAAAAAAAAATGGTCTGTGTCTATGTTTTTTCCACCCTTCAAACTTGATTTATATCTTTGGAATTAAGTGCATCAATGTGGGATTTCGCATATAATGTAGAGCTTTTATCTGATGCAGACCAGCCTACTAATGAAACAAAGTTAAAAAATCAAATTTGAACGACATCAGACTCATTTGCTGATCGCTCCACAAATGAGTTGCTGGGCACCCAAGGAGGAATTTATTAGCTTTTCAAAAGAATGCCCCTCCTTTATAATTGGCCCCATGTGTACCTTTGACGACCAATCTGTGAATACACTACGGGCCTTGGGACAGTGGTCCTTCTAACATTTGGATTATAGAAATTGATTGTGGAACAAGAAGGAATTTATAGATTTTCAAAGAATGCCCCTTTAATCGCCCATGGGATTTTTGACCCAAATCTGGTGAAAACCCCATATGGGACTTGAGTCCGTGATTCTTCTGAGCAATTTGGTGATTATAGCAAATTGATTTGTGGCACAACAAGTAATTTATAGATTTCAAATAATGCCCGTTAATTGGTCAAGTGATCTTGACCCAAAGTGTGAAACAACCCCATTTGGGCCTAGGTCAGCGGTTTCTTCTGACCACGTCTCGTGATTATAACAATTGATTTGTGGCAATCAAGAAGGAATTATAGATTTTCAAAAGAACCCCTTCTAATCGGCCCATGTGACCTTTGCACCCAAATCTGAACAACCCATATGGACCGTGGGTCAGCGGTTCTTATAACCAACTCTAGTGATTATAGCATGATCTGTGGCCACAAGAAGGAATTTACAGCTTTTCAAAGAATGCCCCTTTAATTGGCCCACGTGACCTTGGACTCAAACTGGCACACCCATATGGACCTTGGGGCAGCGGTCTTCTAACCAAGTTTGGTGATTAGAACAATTGATTTGTTGGCAAAGAAGGGAATGTATAGATTGTCAGTGTGAATGCCCCTTTAATGCCCACATGACCTTTGACCCAAAATCTGTGAACACCCCATAGGGATCTTGGGTCAGCGGTTTTCTAACCTGGTCTAGTGATTAAACAATTGATTTGGGCACAAGAAGGAATTTATAGATTTTCACAAAAAGGGGTTTTTTATCAAAATTTGACCTTTGACCAAAATCTGTGGAACACCCCACATGGGCCCTGGGTCAATGATTATTCTGACCTATTTTCGCTCCAATCGGCTCAAAACGTTGCAACAAGATGCATTATGTCAAGTGTTAACAGACAGAGTGATAGATAGACAGATAGATAGCGTCAACACATTGCCAAACAATAGCTCTGCTACTACGTATGCTGAGTAATAACTGAGCTAAAAAAAACGGGGTTCGAGAAAGAGACAAAATTGGGGCGTTCTTTCTGGAAATCTCCTCATTGTTCTCTTCAAGAACCAGCACAAGTCCTGTATTGGCCAATTAGTGGGAACGCATAAAAAAAAGCTGATCAACTATTTTCCCCGGTATACACACATCTTGCATGCGCGGCATCGGGGTAAGTGAGAACTAGCCGCATGTACTACCACATGGTCAGAGTAATGTAAATTGAAAGGAGTTCACTTTACAAGTGTGATTCCTAGATTGATTTGTCTTTTGAGGTCTAGTTAAAACAAATATGTAAACATGTTTGTTTCCGAAAATAATGCAAATTACCGTCCATTGATATGGG